>JAODAL010005151.1:0-147310 GCA_025379985.1 Phyllomedusa bahiana | reverse complement strand
CATTTTAAAACTTGTGATGTGTAGCAAAGACAACGAGACAGTAACCTGCTGTATATATGTGTGTGATGGAAAAAGTAAAAAAGGTTCCATACAATGTAATTACTTACTGCCCACAAGCTGTAATGCTCAAAACCGGAGATATTACAAATACTTTTGCAACAGCAATAACATGATTTTAATCTACCTTACCAGCATAGTACATGATAAGATTTAGGAACATCAGAAGACTTCAGGCAGTCCCTAGGTTACAAACAGAATAGGGACTGCAGGTTTGTTCTTAAATTGAATTCATAGGTAAGTCAGAACAAGTACATTTATTAAATGTAACTCCTTCAAAAGGGAGTTAACACCCCTTTTACATTTTGCTGCCTGTGCCCCTTTTTAGAAGATTTCACCTCACTTTCTGTCTCTTTGGCATGCTGACATTTGAAATTCCACAGTTAAAATATGCTGTGGAACATGGAACTACGAGTGCCAGCAGGCCACAGCAACCGCATATTAAACACATGTACTAATCAGCACCCCTACAATTAGTAAATGTGTGGTGTGGAATGCTGGCACTTGTAGTTCCACATCTTTAAATGGCAGCATACCACATACATACTAATTGTATGAGTGCTGATACAGTACTGTATTTTCATTGGAGGTAGCTGTGGACGGGTGGGGGAGACTGTGAGCAGTAGGAACAGAACTGTTGTGCTGGGGCTGTTAGTGCAAAACTAGAGTAGCATGAGGGAGAGCTGTTGTGTTGGCCTGAAAACAGAGGTCCCCAACAAAAGGCAGGTGGAAGGTAAAAAAGGAGCTGCTGTGCCGGCCTGAAGACAGTATGTGATGTCAGCACACTGAGCCATGCCCAATAAGTCTCTGTTTGTAACTAAGAGATAGATGTAATGCGGGGACTTGTATTTGGTTTCTTTTACAGTGGGGAATCATAGTGGGTGGTATAATTGAGCAGGTACTTTGTGGCTTAAGTTTGGTACCTAATCAACTGGTTATACATCAGTGACTTACTGAGTAAGTACAGCTCATTAAAGGCTTTTCTTATCAGGATATCTGTAAAGAGCATATACTATACAAAAGAGTCCCAATGACAAGATTTTCTTGAGCCCAATAAAATTGCTCATTTTGTTGCACAAATAAACTAGCATGATCTTAAATAATTGTTTAAGAAAAGTTATACTAGTTAGTTATAGTAAACCTATTTGGCTGTTCTCTCTCCAAAACGAATGCATCAAGATAGTTGCACAAGAATTTTGGCACGATTTGCGCCAGAAATAATGTCATCCATGCTTTACACCACAATTATTTTGTGTTTTAGACAGTTTCTAGACATTTCTGTGCCTCGGCCATCAAAAGGGTATGTAACCCTGGTAAAGGGCATGGCTTAGTATGAAACGGGTGTGACTTTGTGTTCACCAAAAATGCGCCGAAATGTGAGCGTAGTTAGTGACGTACAGTATGCTAACTTAAAAATGATGTAATTTTAGACTAGACAGTTTTAACTTGCACCAGATTTATAAACACTATGGTAAATGTGGAGCATTGCAAGACTGTCTAGTCTAACTTAAAACTGTCTTAGAATTAGACACCATTGAGACACCATTAGAGTTAGACACTGCCCAGTGTTTTTGTAGCTGGGAATGTGCTCTATCAAGTAGTCAAATCTAGAAGGGAGAGGTATGGACTGCAAATCCTCACACTATGGGCGACATGTATGATCGGGATTTGCGCCTGATTTAAGGCGTATACTGCGCTTCACCGTGCTGACTCCGCTGGCGGATGCAGGGATGCGCTGTTAGGTGCAATCTTCACCACTTTCGTATGCGCCTAACATGAAGGGGCATGCAGTGGGCGCGCTGTGGGCGTTCTAGGGCGGGACGCAACAGATTCAAAATCACCGACACATGTATGAATGCTGGTCGGCAAAGTGAGGCGCATTACAGCTCCGACAGGCAGACCTAGTTCAAAGTGGTCTACCTGAGTCGGAGGAGGCGCAGTGAAGCTAGAACTTATTGTAATGGGGCATTACAATACAGTTACAACAGTAAAATGATAAAAAAGAGTTGTCTATAAAATTAATGAATAAATAAAGATAAATATCAAAGTTGTATAAAATCGATTTCAATGTACAGAAAAAGTTGATAATTTAAAATGAAAGCAAATATATATAAGATCTCAAAAGAAAGATATATCAGCTAGAATTGCTACTAATGGGAAGCAATACGTTTGTAAATACGTCCAGATTTCCCATTGGTAGCAATTCTAAGCTCATTGTTCATTATTTTAGGCTGAGTTGGTGATGTATCTGCGGATGTCAATACGGCCGTAAATACGCCCAGTACTAAGCCCTGGGACCCTAGACATCCTGCTTGGAGGACCACAGGTCCCAGCCAGACCTGTGCTGTGCTGGCTCTTGCTGTACATACAAAATAGAATAAAAGGTGAAAGAAGAAAAAATACATCTTAATTTTTTATTTAAAAAAAGGACAAAAATTAACATCTGTACAACATCAGCATTGGCTTATTTACTATGTAAAATTAGTTTAATTCTCTCCCTTTTTTAATACCTTTTATAGCTGATATTTTTTTCTTTTGAGATCTTATATATATATTTGCTTTCATTTTTAATGATCAACTTTTTCTATACATTGAAAAGGATTTTATTCAACTTTGATATTTATCTTTATTCACTCATTAATTTTAAATACAACTCTTTTTGCTATTCACTAACATGCTTAATGATTTTTCCCTGATTTCCAGCCTGTCTAGAAACTCAATACATGTTAGGCGCATTCCTTATGCGCCTAAGTTCTGCAATGCGCCTCACACACTGGCGAGACGCAGGGAACTTTACACTGCATGTGTGAGTGCACTTCGGGCGTCGACATTAATCAGGCGCAGCTTTCACAGAAAAAAAACGTGAAAACGATCTTCGCCGATCTTCATACATGTCGCCCTATATGTTGATCTAATGCTTCTCAGCAAAACTTTACAAAAATGAACATGAGGTTCTTAGTATACTTTTTGATCAAAACGTATAGGCCCACTTGCCACTTCACAGCGACCTCTATAAAGTGGGTCCCTACACTTAATGGAGGCAGCACTGCATGGAGGCCACCGCCGCAGCAATAGCAGTATGGGGATGTGCGATTCATACTTCTTCTTCCATGTGGCTCTATCAAGTAGTGTTATTCCATTCTTTGCATTAGTTGTCGTTTCCATGTTAGTAAATAGAAGGCATTTGTTTTGGAGCAATCCTTCCAACCTTCAACAAGCAAAGTTGTTTAAAGGGAGGGGTTTGACAGAAACCAACAGCTTAGTGAAATTTTTTAAACCACAAAAATCTAAAGCTTTTTAGAATAAAATTTTCGGGATTGGCCTTTTTAAAAACCATTTTTGGGAAATTTTTTATTCCTGAAGTTAATGATTAAAAATTTGTTTTTAAACGCAGGGCTTTTTTTTTTTGCCATGCCTTAAGTGCTCCGTAAGTTTTTAAAACCCTTTTAAAAGGGTTTCGCAAGACCAAAAAATTTGCAAGACAAGGGTGTTGCCCAATGTTTAAAATTCCAAAAAATTTCCAAGCCAGAGATGAACCTTAGGAGTGATGCATGTTTCATGGCAAAAATTTTTGTAATTTTTCCCAAACAAAAAAATTTTAAAATTTGAAGGAGATTTCTCATTTGACTGTGTCACAGAGCCTGCTCTTCAGAGCCAGCATCAAGCTCCTTACTGACATTTCAGCTCTGCTATTCCTAGCTGATTCTGTAAAATGAATATTGGTGATGGAGGGGTCTTAGCAGCAGGCTGAAAAGCTACAGAGATCTAAAAGTTTAAAACCCCTTTAAACAAACCTTTGGACATATGCATGTGCCCCGGGGGTTTGTTTGGGGGTTAACGCCCCTTTGCCCAAAAATGCAAAATTCAAGCAGAGTTTCCCGCATGAACGGGGTTTATTCAGCTGTATTTTAACAGCGACATCCCGCAGCTTTTGGCCCCGGCCCGAGATCCCCCCCGGGGGGGGAGGGGGAAAAACCCCTATTTGTAAAAATTAAGAGAGACGCAGGGGAGAACCCTTTTCCGCGTGTCTTTCGGGGGCAGCAACTGAAACGGATCGCGCAAAACCCTTGCGCTCCGCCTTCTGACAGAAAAGCACAAAGGCACAAAAATCCCTTTTCCCCGGGTTTGTCTGTGACTTAAACGATCCGGGCCCGTCCCTTGGGGAAAGGCCCGGAAATCGTGACTGACATTTTTCCATAGCAACAAGTGATGCCAAATTTCCCTATTAAATTGGGGGAATCTGAATACTCTCATTCAAATCCCCTATGGGGAAAAGTAAACAAAAAATATTTTAAAAAAGAAAAAAAAAAAGTAAAAAAAAAATTGGTTTTAAAAAAAACACAAAAAAATAAAAAAAAAACCCCGTAAAAACCGCCCTTTAAACCCTTTACAAACGAAAAATTTCCCCCCAAAAAGATCAAAAAAAAATAAAGTACCCATATTTGGTATCGCCGCATGAAATAAAGACCTGCCCTAAAAATCTGCCCAAAGGCTAATTACCTGTATGCTGAACGCCGTAAAAAAAAACAAAAAAAAAACAAATCACATTAAGATTTTTTTTAAATCCCCGCAGCACAAAAAATTTGGAATAAAAAGCGATCAAAAACTCCTATAAACCCCAAATTTTGTAACAATTAAAACTTCAGTTTCATCCCAAAAAAAGCCCTTTTAACACAGCTCTGCTTCCCGGAAAAATAAAAAATGTATGGCTCTCAGAAGACAGCGTGCAAAAAAATTTTTGTTTTAAAACACTAAAAAAAACATTTTTTTTAAAAGTTTTTTCAACATAAAAAAACTGTATAAACGGGATATCGCCAAAAATCTTTTCCCCCCCAAAAAGAGTAAAGCTAACTTATCAGGGGTACTGCACGGGGGAGCGCTTTTAAAAAATTTAAAAAAAAAAAACCCAAACTAGGATTGCGGGTTTTTTTCCTTCACCCTCCCTTTCCCAAAAAAAAGGGATACTAATAAAAACGTCAACTCACCCCGAAAAAATAAAAGCCCCTACAAGCCCCAAAACACAAAAAAATTTAAAAATTTTAGGGCTTTTTTAACTATGGCGATGAAAAAAACGGTTTTCCCGGTTGAATAAAAGTGTTTTTTTTTTGAAAAAAAAGGGAAGTAAAACAAAAAAAAAAATAAAAATTTGGTATCCCGTAATCGTATCAACCTGCTGAGAAAATGCAATAAATTTTCAAAATATAACCCGTACAGGGGCCCCAACTCAAAAAATAAAAAAAAAAAACCCACTCCCAAAAGATTGCTTATTTTGTTCAAAAAAGTTTTTATAAAAACCTTAATAAAAAGTAAAAATACTTTCATATTACCCCAAAAAAGAAACCATTAAAAAAATCAACTCACCCCACAAAAAAATAAACCCCCTACCCAGCTCTGCACACAGCAAAAAAAAAAAAAGTTATGGCTGTCAGAATAGGACAACATAAAAACGCAATTTTTTTATAAAACATATTTCAAAAGTGTAAAAGTTTTTAAAAACAGAAAAAAACTATAAAAAACTAAATTTCATTGTAACGAAACCAAAACCCACCCAATTGTAAAGTTATCCTGTCATTTAAAACGCACGGCAAACACTGAAAAAATTGAAACCCCAAAAAACAATGACCGAGAGGGCTTTTTTTTCCCCCCCTTTTTCATGGCTAAATTTCTAAAAAAACAAAGGAACACCTTTTGAAATCCAAAATCCCCACAAAATTTAACCCCTGGGATGGGGACCCCTGAGGGTGTTGAATCCAAAATTTGGGGCCATTTTTGGGAAAGGGTTTTCCCAACCTGTTCTGTTACTTTGGGGGCTTATAAAAATGGGGCATGGCCTCCCCAAAAATCTGCTTTCAAAAGCCAAAAAAAAAGCGCCCCCCTCCCTTTTTCCCCATGAAACCAAAAACCCGCTTTTTTACCCCCCCATGTAGGGATTGCCGAACTTGGAAAAGGGGGTTTTTTTTTTCCCGGGAAATTCCATGTAAAAAAGAAACTTTTAAAAAAAATTTGGGCAGTTTAAGGGGGAAAAAAAATTTTTTTTTAAATTTTTCACGCCTAATTTTAAAAAAAAAAAATTTGGTGAATCCCCTTTTGGGGGTCTATATACCACTGCACCCCCTGGAAAAAATTTTCCCTTTTAAGGGGGGGTATTTTTTTCCAAAAAAGGGGGGTTTTTTTAAAGGGGAAATTTTTTAAAGTTTTAGCACCTTGGGGTTGTCCTCAAACCGGGAAATGGCACCTAAATAAAAACCCTATTGAAAAAAAAGCCCCCAAGATTTCCAGGGGTTGAAACCTCCTATTCGGGGGCTTAGGGGCTGACCCAAAAAATGCACTGGGGCAACATAAGGGGATATCAATAAAAACGGCAAACCGGGGGGAAATCGATATTGCTTTTGCTTTTCCCCCTAGCCCACTTTTAAACCCAAAATTTCCAGTGAATAATGGATAAATATTGAAAACTGAAAAAAAAAGTAAAATTTTTTGAAATAAAAACCCCCAAATTTTTTTTTTAATTTTCTTTGAAATACCAAAAGGGGTTTATCAAACTTTTTAAAACACTTTTTTGAAAAATATTTTAAAGGGGGCCCCTATTTTCTTAAAATTGGAGTAATTTTTTTGGGGGTACTAACATACAACCCCTTTCCCAAACCTGTCAAACGGGACGGGTTCCAAAAAAATGTATATTGAAAATTTTTTCTTGAAAATGGGGAAAAATTTACTACAAAATTTCTAAGCCCTCAAAACGTCAAAAAAAAAAAAAACTTTTAAAAAATTTAAAATGCCAACCTATAGTAGACATATGGTAGATGCTAGTTTAAAAACCTTTTTTTTTGGTAAAAAAATTTATCTGTCTTGCACACAACAAACAAGCAAGGATTGTATGGTTTCAAAATTTCTTACTAATTTAAAAAGCACAATGTGTCATGAGAAAACAATCCCCTGAATCCATGAAAAGGAAAAAAGTGTGAAAAAGTATTTTTTACATACAGTGGTGGCCAAAAATTAGCACCACTGCAATTCGTCAGATAATATCAATTTTTTCCCTTTGAAAATAAATTGCAATCACAAATTTCTTTGGTTTTAAAATATATTCATTTATTTTGCTTGCAATGAAAAAAACACAAAACAAATGAGACAAAAATCAAATCATTGATCATTTCACCCAAAACTTAAAAAATGGGCTGGACAAAAGGTTTTGGAAACCCTGAGCCAATTTATTTTGGTAGCCCCAACCTTTGGGCCAAAATAACTGCGAACTACTGCTTTTTGGAAACCCAAACAATGATTTTCCCTTACAATGCCTGCGGGGAATTTTTAGCCCAAATTCTTCTTTGGCAAACGCCTGGGGCCCCCTCAGTTTTTAAAGGGGTGCCTTCTCCAAACTCCCAATTCTGAGATCTCTCGACAGGGGGTTCAAGGGGTTTAAATCGGGGACTAAATTGCGGCCACTTTAGAATTTTTCCATCTTTCTCTAAACCTTTTTAAAAAGTGCTTTTTGAGGTGTGTTTTGGGTAAAAATGTCCTCTGGAAGCCCCAAAGACCTCTGAGAGGGGACCCAGCTTTCCCACACTGGGCCCCTACATTATGTTTGAAAAATTTTTGTTGGAAAGTCTTCAGACTTCATAATGCCATGCACACGGTAAAGGGCGGGTCCAATGCCAGAGGCAGAAAAAGCAGCCCAAAAACATTAGGGAAAACCCCGCCATATTTGCTGTAGGGACGGGTTTTTTTTTTTGAATCCCTTTTTTTTTTCCTGAAAACCCTCAATGTTGATCCCTTTTTCCCCAAAAAGGGTCTACTTTTTACTCACCCTGACCAGAAAAACTTTCTTCCAAAACTTTTTTGGTTTTCCTCAGGTAATTTTTGGGCAAACCCCCAGCCGGGCTTTTCTATGTTCGGGGTTTAAGAAGTGGGGCCCTTTCCGGGGTTACCCCTACCATACAGCCCTTTTTTTCCTTTCAGCGCGGGACGGAAAGAAAACGGGTTGCACGTTTAAACCCTCGGACTGCAGGGCAGTTTTGAACTTTTTTGGATTTTAAATCGGGGTTTTTTTTTAAATCCACCACCCCCGCAAAATTTCTTGCGTTGAAATCATTTCGAAAAATTTTTCTTTTCCATCCACATCTGGGGAGGTTAGCCACAGTGTCGGGGGCTTTAAACTTCTTGATGACACCGGCAGGTAAAACAAAAGGAAAACTTTCCCAGGTCTTTTGGAGATGGATTTGTAGCCTTGAGTTTTGCCCTTTGGCTTCCTCAAAATTTTTGGAATTCTAAAGTCCTCATACATTTTTCTTTGGTCTTCTTTCTTTTTTCCATGCTCAATTGGTAAACACAAGGACACAGGAAAGAGGTTGAGTCAATTTTTAATCCATTCAACTAAATGCAAGTGTGATTTTAGTTATTGCCAACACCTTTTAGGTGCTACAGGTAAGTTCAGGTGCTTTTAAAATTACAAAAATTTAGAGGGGGCATCACATGATTTTTAAAAACAGTGCCAAAAATTTTTTGGTCCCCCCCCTTTTTTTATTTTTTGGTGTGGAATTATATCCAATTTGGCCCTTTTTGACAATTCTTTTTGTGGTTGTTTTTCCCTTGAAGGGCAAATTAAATGAAGATAATAATACCAAAAAATTTGTGATTGCAATCATTTTCCGGAAAAAACGGAGAAATTTTCTGACAAATTGCAATGGGTGCCAACACTTTTGGGACCCCCTGTAAATTTACACATGCCCAAATTTTCAAAATAGGGCTGTGTCAGGAAGGTCAAAAAAAGGGTTGGGGCCTTAAAGGGGTTTTAAGGGTTTTTAGTAAGTAGATTTAAACTCCTATGCTGCGAAAATACTACCAGGGCTTCTAACGCCGGGAGAGATTGGGCAGGGAAAGTAGGGAACTTGTGTAAATAAGCAGGGGATAACTCTAAGGGGCCCCCTTCACAAAGGCTTAATTTTAGGGACCCGGGTTGTAGCCGTAATTTTTGCGCCGTACGTGCCCGCAAAACGGCTGCAAACCGGCCCACCATTACGGTAAAACCCCATTTCCATAGAAACTATGGAAACCCCTCCCCCCCCTTCCTACCCCCCTTGGGAAATTTCCCGGGGGGGGAGAAAGGAAAATGCACTTTATCCCGGGGAAAACCCCCGTGGATAATTTTAAATTTTTAATTGGGCCCCCAGAGCCCGCGACCCCCGCCCCACCCCCCGCACCCCCCTTATTCCAAAACCGGAATTTTTCGGGCGGAATCCGTCCCCCAATTACGGCTTTAATAAGCCGTGTGAACCAGCCCCCAAAACCCGAAAAAAAGCAGAACAGCGATGTAAAAAGTTTAATGTCCCTTTAAATTTACATTTGCATACATGTTTAAGTCTTATCAAAGTGACGGCAATAACCCTTTAAAAGGGGTAAATAATTTTTTAGTTTTTTCTTAAGCATCAGGGAATAATCTAACCAAACTGACATAAATTAAATGGTCAGTGGTTCCCAACAAAACTTACTTCATTTGCAGCATGCATCTAATGATGATGGCTCTCTGAACCCAAAAACTAGAATTAAACCTTTTTTTTTTAAAAAACAGAGGTGATATTTTTTCTTATCTAAAGGGCAAAAGCTTTAAACCAAATGCATGCAAAATTACTTGACGGAATTTATTTGACGGTGTCTGCTTTAATTAAAGTCTTAACATTAAAGTAACTAAAACAAATCTTTATGTGGGGTTAGATAGAGAAAAAAAACATAAAAACAGTTTTTATTCCCCATCCCAAAAACAGGGTTTAAAAAAACAATTAAAGATGATGATTCATGCACTTATACAACAAGATCAAAAAGTCAGACAGGCTCAAGTTACATAACAAGTCCATGAAACAACATGAAGTTTTTAAAAAAAACTAAAAAAAAATCACAAAAGATTAAAATCATTTCACTTTAGGAAAAAATGTTATAAATCTGTTAAGACACAACAATAATCATTTAAGGTATGGAATGGTAGGAACTAGGAAATATTTGCAATAAAACTTGTAAGTGAAAATAAACATAATCAATATTACCAAACAAAAAAAAAATTTTGGACGCTTATCTTAAAATAAGAAACAAAAAGATTGCCACCACCCAAAAACCAGATTCCGGGCCCGCAAACCCGCCGCTGGAAGCATCAAACCATGAGGTAAACAAAAAAAAGGGGTTTTCCAGCAACTTTCCCAGATCCATGAAAACTGAAGAACCTTTTATTTCAAAGTTTAAAAAATGGGACAACACGAAAGGGGCAGTAAACTTTTCGGGGTTTCGGGTCATTCCCACCCTTAATCATAGCATTAAGGGTCGGGAATGACCCGAAACGCGGTAAGTTTTTTTTTTTTTTTTAAAAAAATTGGTTTTCCCCAATTGTTTTAACCTTGTTTTAAAAAAGGTCTTTAGCTTTTATGGAAAACCAAAGGGGGTTGCGGGGGAAAACCCTTTTTTTTTTTTATCTTTTAAAATGCAAAAAATGAGGAAGTTATATTGGCTTTAAAGATTAGAATTGTTAAAAGGGAAGGGCAGAGTTTTAAACCCAAACCCAACTTTTAAAAAAGAAATTTTTTTTTCCCTTTTATGCTTTTTATCATAAATGTACTACAACAAAGATTTAAAATGGGGTTAATTTTTCATGGCCCTTTTTGCATTTTTTATAGTACTTATTTCTAGGCATAGTAATACTAGAAACAGTCAGGAGATAAGAAATAGGCTTCTTTTCTGCAGTTTCTGTGTCATATTTTTCTATTTGATGCAAGTTTTGCAAACTTAGTGCCTTAAAATGTTTTGCTGGCTTCATCCTATACATAAAGAATCTTAAATATTTATTTTATACATACAAAAGAGTCCATGACTACATTTTACTGAGCCCAATACAATGTCTCATTTTATTTTAAAAATAAAACTAGGGAAAATTTTTAAAAAAATTAAAAAGAAAAGTTTGTACAAGTTAATAAAGGAAATCATAACCAAAAACAAAAACCTTTCAGTTTTATCAAAAGTAAAATCACCATTTAAAAAATTTTAAAAACAGTTGCCCTCCCGAGGAACTGCCACGGAGCTTAGAGATTTACCCGAGTGTCATCACCCGGTTTTCAAAAGAGATTCAGAAAGAATGGAAAAGGGGCACAGAAAGGGGAAATAAGTAATTTTCCTTTGCTTACATCACACACTGATGACTACTTCATCGTCAACAATACCCTGACGAACCAGATGATCAAGGCCACACAACTCCAGGCACATTTAAGGGAGATAAAAGGGACCCCAAAAGGCATGTTTTGACCATTTCCCTAATCATTTTTCTTTAGCGTGGTCTGCTTGCAAATGACCCAGAAAAGGCCCCTTTATCACTACCCGACCTGGCAGATGCCCTAGGGCCCCTTCTTGACCCCTCCACATCATTGACGGCCATCATTTTTTGCCAAGTGCAAACCACTTTTTTTCACTGAAAACACAAGGGCCTTTGGGCCTTTGTCCACGTAGAGCTTTCCGCCCCATCAAGACGATTTATGCCTATGCATGTTGGGGCACTTAGATGGGCCCCTCCCCCTCCTGGATCCCCAGGACATCACGAAAAGTGATGAAGGCAAATTATTGAAAAGTTTTTTGTTGAATTTTGTAGATTAGTATTATTTTCAATATTTTTGTAAAGAAATGGAACAAAGTGATGTTTTTTGGCATTGTTTTAAATAAATTTTTCCGATATAATCTTCCAAATTTTGAAAGTAAAGATACTTAAAGGAAAAAAATAAAAAAGGGGGAAAAAAATTGGGAAAGCAAAACATAACATATAATAATATTTTAAAAATAAATAACAGACTAAAGTCTCAGCTATAGCTGAGAAGAAAACACGCTCCCTTTACCTTTAGGGGAAGGTAATTAAAAAGGAGCTGATTAAAAGACAAAGATAAAATCACCGGTTTAGAGAAAAAAAAAAAAATCCAAACTTTGGGGGAAACTATAAATTTTTTCCCCATTTTTAAAAGTAGGTTTTTTCCTTTAAGAGAACCAAAAGGGAGTTTTTTTTTTTTTTTTTTTTTAATTATAACAAGTTATGTTAGCATCAATTTGCTCTAGAGATGAGACCAAGAATAAGGGGGTTTGAAATTTAAAAAAGTATTGCAGAAAAAAGGACAAATCAAACCCCAAACCCGGGAAAGATTAGTTTGTCCGGGTTTAGGCCGCATTCAGCTGTTCTCCTGATTTTGTACCTCGCTCCTTATCTTGTTTCGACTCCCCGGTTTTCCCTCTTTTGGTTTTGAAATTTTTTTGGGCCCCTTTGGGATTTTTTGGGTTTGTTTTCTGACCTGGACGTCCGGGCAACTTTCTCCCCGACGGCCCCCCGCACCTTAGCAACGCACGGACTGTTATCCAGTGGAGTCCCGCTGTCCCAGGGGACTCGTTAAGGGAAAGGGAGGGACAGTGGGCTGGGTTTTTCCCGTTAGGGCTCAAAGTAAACCCCCCTCGATGTGACAAGTTCACTCTAATTTATTTCCCATTATTTATATGGTGTTAACATAATTCAACCCAAAAATTTTCAGGAATGTCCCCCCCTTTTTTGCCCAAATTTTTTTTTTTGGTACGCATGAAGGCAGTTTAATTTTAACATGATGCCCCCCCAAAAAAACCAGTAAAGGGTTTTTTGTAGTGTGGGAGGAAGCCAAAATAAAGACAGAACCCCCGTCCCTGTAGGCTGCTTTTTTACTTGGCAAAAAACCAAATACCCGACCGGGAATTTTCTCTTTTTTTTTTGGGGGAAAGCAGGGGGGGGCTTTTTTAGGTTTTTTGATTTTGGGCCCCCCCTTCGCACCCACATGTTCTGTTTCCGCCCCCGAAAAAAAAAAAAAAAAAAAGGGCGGAAGAATGAATAATTTTTTTATAAGTTTTTTTGGTTTTCCGGCCCTTTTTAACCCAAAAAAATCCTCGGAAAAACCATGGGAGTGGGGATTGCTGCAGGGATTTTTTTAAATTTAAAAACAATATAAAAAAGGGTTTACATTTTTACAGACAGTTTTCCCAAAACCAAAAAAACCCCGTAAACCACGGAAAAACCTGTGCCGGTTGGGGCAAGCCCTAACAAAATTTAGCAAGGGTTTAAAAAAGCGGAAATTTTCCCGTTTTTTGCTTTAAAAACCTCCTACAGCATGACCAGAAACTGTGAGCCTGATGTTGGCTGTGAAGTGCAGGCTCTATGAAGCAACCAGATAAGAAAACCTCGTTGATCTTCAAAGCTTCATGGAGTTTCGAATATTCCCCTACCATGTGGTACTGTTTTTTTTAAAACAAAAAAAAACTTGTAGTAAATATGTCCCCGGGGCAAAAGCCCCATAGTTTAAATGTTTTTGGCTAAAATAGTTACTCATGGTGTTTGCAAGGCTAACAAAAGTAATTTTAGCCCCTGGGCCTTTTCATTTAAAGAAAAACTTTGTATTTCTTTGGTAGATTATTTCTCACTGGTTGAGTAAATATGAAATAATTGAAACAAATCAGTTTTCTGCCAGTTACATCCTTATGCCAAGTCAAATATATCTTTTTTAGTATGGTTATATAATTTTTATAGCAGTAAAAGTTTCCAGTTACATTGAGCTGTTTGACAACTTTTGCATGGTGTTTTGCATAAACTATAGGCCTCATGTATCAAAACTGTCAAACAATAAGACTTTTTCTAAACGCCTATGCAAAAAAAAAAAAACAATAGGGCAGCTTTCATTCCTTAAACTGTTCTGGTATAAATTACAGCTGAGCTTTGATTGGTTATGATATGTAACAAAGTCTTGTTGTTAGAAGGTTTTGATAAATGAGGTCCATATTTTCTGCAAAACACCATGCAAAAGTCAGCTCACAACTCAAGGTAAGTGGAAACTGTTCTATAGATAGACCATACTTTTTAAACAAAAATATTTCACTTTGACATAAGGATAGAATTGGCATTCAAAACTAATTTGTTTCAATTATTTCATACTTACTTAGCCAGTAAATATTGGGAGTAACTTGTGGGAGTGATAGCAATCCTCAGAATGAGGAGGCCACAGTGCTAGTTACATGTTGCCATTATTGCACTTTTAGTAATATTAGAACATCTTATTTTACAGGATGGAGCTAGTATATTTTATAAACTATCAGAACTAGGAGAAATTTAAAATATGGGAGCCCTTGGCATTACATACAGGCATTGCACTGACATATTACAAGATATAAGAAGTAGTTCTTGTATTCTAAAAACAGTGCCTGCAGAGTTGGAGTGAGATGCTTGAAACTCCATGCAGCTTTGAAGTTCAATGAGGTTTTCCCATCTGGTTGTTTCACAAAGCATACTCATTACAGACAGCTTCAGACTCACACTTCCTGTTCAGGCTGTGGGCAGTTTTACAGCAGTAACTGAAATTTCAGCTTTGCTATTCCTAGCTGAGCCTGTTAGAGGGACATTGGCGATGGAGGTTTTAAAAGCAGAGCAGAAGGCTACAGAGCTCTAAAGGGTTACAGTTTGTCATTAAGAAAGGTAAACAATCTCCTGTGCTGCTCATAAGACACAATAGAGAGTGACATCATAATCCCAGTCAGGGCTACAAGAAGCAAACGCAAGAGCAAGGACAGGTGGACAGAAATGTAGGAAAGCTTGTATGCACAAGCAGGAAATAAGAACTGTGCTAGCTCTAAAATGAAGTAAAATCAGAACAACAATGTATTTAGCAATAGTCTTTATTTTCCTTTTCCAATATGTTTACAGCTAATCACTGTGATGGAATACTATTTAAGGCAATTGCCTGTTATTTGTATACACAGACTATAGTTTGGAGATTCAGTTGAGTCCATCATTAAGGACAATAAAATATAATTGCTGCTTTTATTCTCTTATCGCACAATGTACACAATGCTTTAGTTAATGGTGTTTTCTTTTTTGCTTAGAAACCTTTTGGAATGCAGCTTCATTTAACACAATATCATCTTACCTGCATTTTCCTACCTTTGATGGTGAATTTAGTGCAGATGTGTCTTTTTCTTTAAAACTGCATCACCCTCTGGACTATTCTTGGAAAACCTTGGAATTAAAGATTTTATTCGAATAGAACTAGAATGTAAGTTTGTATCTTCAATCTTTTATTGAAAGTTAAATGCATATGAGTAATATAGTTTAGCTGTATAATATAGAAATAACCTTTTATAACTGCAAATTCTGTCACCATCTTAAATAAAAATGTTATCAGTCTTTGCTGTTTTTCTGTGTGTCATTATGTGTATTGATGCTGTAATTAAAAGATACATTCACTACAGAATCCAAATTTACACAGCTGAGTCACATCTTTATGACCACCAGCTAATATCTAGAGTAATTGTCATGTGCAGCATGAACAGCAAGTAAACGGGCTGGGAGGGATTCAAATGGTCCTGCTAGGTTGTCAAAGGTATCCAGAGCCGTTCTGACTGCTCTCACAGCTGATGGAGAGTGTATAGGGGAGGATCCAAAGAGCAAACACAAGTTGGTTCCAACCAGGGTACTACTTGGAAGTCTCAGTCATTCTCTTCAAACCAATGCTCCTTTTATCCAAAACAACCAAGAGGGATATATGTACAGACAGCCTATCACACACATTATATGACTTCCTGCACTGCTATTGTCGGAAGTAGTCATAATAATGTGACAGCTATGTATAGTGATGGCTTTTAAATGCTAATGATTTGCCTACCCTGTTGCTTTTCTCCCTACAATTCAATTCCTTCTTTTCTGAGAGGGTTGAACCCATTTTTACTCTGTCTTCTCTTCCGTACTAGATTTCATTTTACCCTCATCTTCAATTCAGCTCTTCTTATCTATTCTGCTTATTTCCTTTTCTAGGAGCAATAGACATATAAACACACATTTTACAGATGTCTGTAAAACAACACTTTTAATAGAATACAGAATGTTTTGATTTCAATAGACTTTTGGCAAATCATATTTGTTACCTCTACCTTTTAAGAAAAATGACAATAAGCATAAATCATTCATTCCAAATAAGAAACAAAATCGAAATCTGTACAATCCTAGTAGGTGTCACAACTTCAGCTTCTGTCAATTATCTTTGGAAGCAAAATGGGGCGAATTGGGTTGAAACATGCCTGTTTCTTAAAGAAACACTCTAGATAAATATAATATGCTTTGTTTCATAGGTTAAAAAGCATAAGGAGGCAGTAGTGTTGAGCGATTATTATCGACAAAGTTGAAATCGGCACAGTTTTTATGTTGATCGAAATTTTTAGATCATGCGATAATTTAGGTTAAAATCTGTGCATCATCCATTAAGATCGCGCCATTTTCGGCGCTTCCTGTCATTTTGGCGGCCAGCAAATCAGCTTACAGAATAGAGCAGGGTGAGATGTGTGTGCGACGTCATGACTGTCATGTGTATGGTTGCGATTGGCTGGAAAAATCAGATGACCTCGTTTTACATAGAACAGCCCTTCCTGTTCATGATCAGTGTCTCTCAGCGACTCATAGCAGTAGGACGTGCGCTCTGCCTGTGTACAACCAGCTCAGCGAAATTATTCTATTTCTTCACAGAGAAAGCTCTACTATTAGCTGTGATCCTTACAACTTGGTTAGATCAGAGATTGGAAGATTTTATGTAGTTAGCTAGAGAATTTTAAAGTAGCATCTACCGCTGTAAATTCACGGAGGGGAGGGGGAGAGGGGGCTCGAGGTCGAACACAGACAAGCTCTATAAAGAATACTGGATAAAGTTCACCAAGACTTAGTGTAGACTGCAATAGCTTTATTATTAACAGTTTTTAATTGAAATATTTCCTGGATATTGGGCAGCCTGAACTTATATTAGGATACACATCTTTTCTAGTAACTGCAGGTCTCTTTGTTAGGTGCAAAACTCCACTTTTATTATCAGTATACATTTCAGATAGGTGTTCTTTTTTCAATTTTGCCCATTCCAGCTTTGTTGATATAGCCACCTTGCAGTTAAATTAGAATCCAGCAATTTTGTAGTCAGCACAGGTTGATAGGTGCCAAAAATACCTTTTATTATCCGAATACATTTCAGATACGTGTTTTTTCACTTTTGCGCACTACAGCTTTGTTCATTGAGGCACCTTGCACTTAAATGTGAATACAGCAATTTTGTAGTCACCACAGGTGAATTCAAAGGTGCCAAAAATACCTTTTATTATCCGAATACATTACAGATACGTGTTTTTTTCACTTTGGCGCACAAACGCCTATGTTCATTGAGGCACCTTGCACTTAAATGTGAATACAGCAATTTTGTCAATTTTGGCCCCTTTTATTTCCAAAAACAGGTGAATTTGGGGAAAGGTTTTTTGGCCCCAAAAAAATACCTTTTATTTATCCCGAATTAGGTCATACCTTATATGATAACGTGTTTTTTCACTTTAGCGCGGGCCAGCTTTGTTGATAGATCTACTTTGCAGTTAAATTTGAATACAGCAATTTTGTAGTCACCACAGTGAATTGATAGGTCCCAAAAAAAAATCCCTTTTATTATCCGAATACATTACAGAACGTGTTTTTTGCACTTTTGCCCAGTCCAGATTTGTTGATAGAGCCACCTTGCATTTAAAATTGAATCCAGCAATTGTGTAGTTACCACAGGTGAATTGATAGGTGCCAAAAAAATACCTTTTATTACCCCGAATACATTACAGTTTACGTGTTTTTTCATTTGGCGCACTACAGCTTTGTTCATTGAGGCACCTTGCACTTAAAAGTGAATACAACAATTTTGTAGTCACCACAGGTGAATTGAAACGTGCCAAAAAATACCTTGTATTATCCGAATACTTTTCAGATACGTGTTTTTTTTCATTTTGGCGCAGACCAGCTTTGTTGTTAGATCTACTTTGCAGTTAAATTTGAATACAGCAATTTTTTTAGTCACCAAAAGGTGAATTGATAGGTGCCAAAAAAATACCTTTTTTTGTCCGAATACATTCCCGATACGTGTTTTTTGCATTTTTTCCCCCAGTCCAGATTTGTTGATAGAGCCACCTTGCAGTTAAAATTTGAATCCGCAATTGTGTAGTTACCACAGGTGAATTGATAGGTGCCAAAAAATCCCTTTTTATTACCCGAATCTTTTCAGATACGTGTTTTTTTCACTTTGGCGCAGACCAGCTTTGTTATGGGGACCTTTTGCATTAAATTGAATACAACAATTTGTAGTCACCACAGGTGATTTGAAGGTCCCCAAAAATACCTTGTATTATCCGATACATTTCAGATAGTGTTTTTTCACTTTGGCGCACTACAGCTTTGTTCATTGAGGCACCTTGCACTTAAATGTAAATACAGCAATTTTTGTAGTCACCACAGGTGAATTGAAGGTGCCAAAAATACCTTTTATTATCCGATACATTGCAGTACGTGTTTTTTCACTTGGCGCACTACAGCTTTGTTCATTGAGGCCCTTGCACTTAAATGTGAATACAGCAATTTTGTAGTCACCACAGGTGAATTGAAAGGTCCCAAAAAATTTCCTTTTATTATCCCGAATACATTTCAGTTACGTGTTTTTTCACTTTCGCGCAGGCAGCTTTGTTGATAGATTACTTTGCATTTAAAATTTGAATCCAGCAATTTTGTGTTGATTTGAGGGAGTTTTGAATAGCTGTGATTTGCCGTCTTTTAATAAGAGACTTTCCAAAATACCTTCTCAAATTTTTATATTTCTGAACATGGAGCGAAATTTTCAGGTGGTAAGTGAGCAAAGAGGGGGATAGGACATGAGGTTGAGGTACGGAGAGAAGGTGCTCCTTCCGTGCTGGCAAACAAAAAGCATTCAACGGGGATCGTCAAGTTGCAGGACCGAAAGGCCTGTCATCGCGGGGGTCAGGGGCCCTGTGAATCTCAGAAACGAAGGCGTCGCCAATTTGGCCTTCAGTGGTTAATGAAACCTCATCCGCATCTTACCCCCTGTCCTCCCAGTCAGGGCCCAAAAAAATGTCATATCGATCATCAGCATCCCCCAAACTTAAAGCACCCCAAATGCAACTCTTATCCCCACCACTGGGAAAATCCTTTTTCTAAAGCCCTTTTTTTGAGGGGACAAAATGCGGTTGGGGTCAAAAGGCATGAAAAAAGACAAGGGCCAATGAGGGATGATTTTTTTGTCTGACGCCAGTTACTGATGCCATCAGAGGAGGAGAAGGAACCGGTCAATGGAAAAAACCCGCGGGTCGGCAACGCCTTGCAGTCCCTCTTGCTTGTAGCCCGAGTCCTGGATGCAGAAGTCGGAACGAAGCACCTGTTTTGGGTTGATGATGATGACAACTTCGGTTTCAACGTGGTTTTTTTCAGCAGAATTTGCTGCGACGTTCTCACGGCGAGGAGGAAGACGGGGGGGTGTGTGTACCGGCCCCCGCCTAAAAAAGGGAGAGGGGGGTCGCAGAAGCCGTGATATGTTTCCCGCCAGCCACGGTCAGGAAACCCCCCCGCTCCCGCTTACGCCTTCAAAAAGGCCCGGGGCCCATTTCAACCCCGGGGCCCTTCTTTGGCAAGCCTTGATTCACCCGCGATGTCATATGCCGCCTTTGCCGTAAAAGCATAAGGAGGCAAAAAACCCTTGGTGGTTTGCCACCACCAAAAATGTTAGCAAATGCGCGAAATGATGGTTGAAATGGAGGGGAACACTTGGCTAAAAAAGGCAACGACCCGGCCCCCAACCACGTCACACCCCCCTGTTCCCCTCCTCCTCCTCCTCCCCCCCACCAAGCGTTCCTCAGTGCCCATGTCTTCAGAGTCTTTATCAGGGGTCAGCCTCCGTTCAGCCTCCCCCGTCGCCCCCGGTACCACAAACACCACCAGAGACCCATCCCACCCCTTTTCCCCCCCGCCAGTTTGTGCCTGCACGCCGTCAAGGGCAGTTAGCAGCCAGCCTTCGTCTTCCAGGTTTGGGAGCAAAAAGAAAAAACTTTAAACCAAGCCATCCCCAAAAACCAAAAGCCCCGAAGGTCGGGATGCCGGGTTTTTGGCTTTGGAAAAGTTTTTCCTTTCCCTCTGGTGGCACAGATGGGTTCCGCCACGCATGGCCTTTCCTGCCCCCAAACCAGATGGAGCAGGGAATTTTTTTGCCGAAAAGCCGTCCCGCCCCGGCCACACGTTCATCTAAAAATTTTAAGCGCGTTTTTGTTGTGGCCGGAAAAAGTCCATTGACCCCCCACATGGACTGTAAGCCGGCCCCAAAGGCCCCTATAAACTCTGTGACAGCTAATGGGTGAGCTAGGTGGATGTCTCTGGGGTGACGGTGGCTCTCAGGGTCGGCGCACGCTCTTCAAAACCCAGGGAAAGGTGCAGGGTTCTTCCCCAAGGTTTTGGGGCATCACGGGCCCCAAAAAACCAGGCCAGTTGAAAAATAAACTGTTTTGGGCCCTCCACACACCGGTCAGGAGCTGTGGGGCTCTCCGCAACGAACCCGAGCGCTGGCTGGGTACAAGAGCTTGTGCCAGGGGAAAGGGGGTGTGCGATTTTAAAGGGGGAAACTGCTGGCCGCCCTGAGATCGGTAGGCGGAGCACATCCCTTGCCCGGCAAATGTCATGAACCCTTGTCGTCCAGAAATTTCTAAAGAGCTACCCCGGGGCTGGGGACTCCCTAGGAAGTCCAAGCAATTCGCCTTCCGCCGTTTCGAACCTGCTTTGTCCCGCCGGCTCGTTGCAGCGTCAGTCAGCCTCCCCCTCAACCCTTATTTTTGACGTGGCAACCCGGAAATTTCCCCCTCACAAAAGCTCAAGCGATTTTGGCCGCAGGGAATGCCATTACGCGTACGGAAAATGGGAAAAACATGGCCTGACAAGCAGCGGTGGGGGGACCTAGGGGTGTTTAGCCCCTGAGAGTGGAGGGAAGGGTTAAAGAGCTCTGAAAATCCTTGCCAGTTTTGAAGAAGCCCCCAAAAAGGTCAGTGCGGACAATGCCCCTTGTCACATGGCATTGTGGTGATCTTTTTCTGGAAAGATCGTTGACACTTTAAAACAGGCCCCCAGCGACGGGGGAGGGGATGGCACAGTGCGGACAGAGCCTTTCTCTCCGTCAAAACCACAATGCCCACGTTTCACAATTTCATCGGTCTTATTAGGAGGGTTTTGGGGTCCAGGGCTAGTGCAAGGGGGGCCATCGCTTAAGGGTGCATCATCTCGGGCAGTCGGGCTGTGTTGAAGCTGTGTGGGGAAGCGGAGGAGGAGGTTTCCTAGACACGACGTTCCCGTCCTGCCTTGGAAAGAGGTTGGCGAAAAATTTGGGGTGGAGGAGGAAAAGAGAGGAAGACAGTTTGCTAGTGCCCAGAGGCTTGGGGAAATCAAGACTCCATTCTCACATGAGTGTTTGGTGCCCCTTTTTTCCCTCCAACATGATCCTGCATTAAGCCATCAAAAGGGGAAAAAAAGTTATGGGTGGCCCCCCTTGGATCCGGGTAAAAAAACAAAATCAGCACTTTCCTTCCACCCCCCCAAAAATTGAGAGAAAATGCAGGAAAGGGAGCCCTTTGTGATTGATAAACTGGAGACACTGTTGCGTTGTTCACGTTCTTCAAATTCACGGTGGAACAAGCCAGCGACGTGACAGCAGAAATCCAAGTAGCTGTAGTGGCAGCACGGGCGAAAGGAAAAGGGGGCAAGCCAAAATGGGGGGACCTCTGAATCTTTATTTACCCCCCCCAAACGATGCAATGCACCACATCCAACACCGAGACCAGCTTAAATCAGGTGCACGACTATCTGGTCTCAAAAACCGATTTTTTTGGTTTGGGTTCCGGACCCAATAGTTCTGGTTCCAAAATGGACGTGGCCCGGTGGCTCGCCACCCCCAATAAGAGGTGTTGTCCTCCCCAGCACCAGGTCTATCTGGGGGATCTTCAGCACGCTGGGGAGTCATTAAAAGACAAACGCACCCTTTTTCCACAGATAATGTGGATGTTTGACTTTATCAAGTGAATCGGGCATGGATTTTGATGATTTGGGGCCCCCAATTGCCGAGATCACCGATTAGTTGCCGGTCTACTTCACATTCCTCTTAAAACGAAATTGCCCCTCTTGAAAACTTTTTTTAAAATGATCATTTCTTTTCTTTTTTTTATTCTTTTTCCCCAACATTCATTTTGCTGGTTTTTGTGGGGAAACTGAAAAGACAGCAAGGTTTATGACAAACCGTATTCCATTTACTCACTTTATCTTTAGAAGTTTTCGCATTGTCAATGGTTTTTAGGTCATGTTTGGGGAGATACACTTAATTTGGTCCTTTGGAACAGAAATGTGGCTTTTAAGTGGGATTTCTCCCCCCACAATTTTTAAAAGGGGAGAATCATATTTTTAATTTTTGGGGGTCATGTTGCTGTAAAATACAACAAAATCTGGTCCCTTTTGGGAAAAGAAATGTGGTTTTGTGGCATTTCTCCCACAATTTTTAATGTGGCTGGAAAAATATTTTTAAATTTTTTGGGGTTATGTTTCGGAGTACGCAATAATCATGGTCCTTTTGGGAAAAGAAATGTGGTTCTAAGTGGCATTTCTCCTCACAATTTTAACAGTGGCTGAGAAGTCATTTTTATAATTTTTTTTGGGGCATGCGCTTTTTAAAAGTAGTATATACGGGCCTTTAAAAAAAAATGTTGTTTCTAAAAGACATTTGTTCTTTAAAATTTTCCAAAGTGTAAGGGTCAAGATCTTTAACTTATATCAAACCCGTATTTAGACAACCCCTTTAAAACAAATAAAGAAGGAAAAAAAAGAATGGTGGGATTCCATCCCATTTTAAAATGTGTTTTTTAGAATTAAACTACTAAAAAACTTGCATGTACAAAATAGCTGGTAAAAAAATTCCCCTTTTTTGTACAAGGGAGGTACAGGAAAAATTGACCAGTGGGTTTTTCAGAGGACATGGGGGTATGGAGCACGGGCAGAGAACAAAGTACAGAGACCATTTCCCCCGGACGTTGGTAAAATGAAAAAAGAATGCCCAAGAAAAAGGGCACCTGGGTGGAACAGGAGCGTTTAAACCCCCATATTTCCAAATGAAGCTCAATTGGTCCGCACTATACGGAGGGGGAAGCGTACCCGGACAGGGACAGTTATGTCCGTGAAACTAAAAAAGGTGGTTGAAAGACTCCCTTTTTCCGGGACTTTTTAATCTGGGGGGATGCGGTTTGGGGCTCTGCTGTGGCCCAGGACAGGTATAGCAATGCATGAAAATAAAATGGTGGTTTAAAGACTCCTTTTCCCGGCTTTTTAAATGTGGGGGTTTTGCAGGTTTGGGGCTCATGCTGGGCCCCGGACGGGTTAGTCAATTTCCCCTGAAACTAAAAAAGGTGGTTGAAAGACTCCTTTTTTCGGCACTTTTTTAAATTTGGGGGGTTTACAGGTTTGGGGCTCATGCTGTGGCCCAGGCAGGGGATAGTCAATGTCAGTGAAACTAAAAAGGTGGGTTTAAAGATTTTTTTCCGACTTTTTTTAATTTTGGGGGTCATACAGGTTTTTAAAGGGCATACTGCGGTCCAGGACCCGGTATAGTCAATGTCCGTGAAATAAAATTTTTTTAAAAACTTCTTTTTCCGGGATTTTTAATTGGGGTCATGCGGTTTGGGGCTCATGTGTGGGCCCCGGCAGGTAAGTCATGTCCAGTTCAAAATAAAAAAGGTGGTTTAAAAACCTTTTTTTCCCGGCACTTTTTAATCTGTGGGTCAGACAGGTTTAATGGTGATCCCGGTGGTACGGGGACAGGTATAGTCAATGTCCAGTTCAACTAAAATGGTGGTTGAAAGACTCCTTTTTCCGTCACTTTTAAATCGTGGGGTAATGCAGGTTTGGGGCTCATGCTGCTTTCCAGGACAGGGATATTCAATGTCCAGTTCAAGTAACATGATGGTTCAAATCATTACTGCCTTCTGGCACTTTTTAATTTGTGGGTCATGCAGGTTTAAGGGTCATGCTGTGGTGCAAGACAGGGATAGTGAATGGTTTTTTAAAAAATTTTTGTGGCTTAAGATGTAGCAAGTATCCATTTGACTGTTGTGGATGTTAATTCCAGCTTTTCCAGCCCTGTTTGGGTGTAAGAATGAAGGTTTTGTTGCTCTCCTTAGACTTTAATGGTCATCGATCATAATCTACCATCGACCATCGACTATCTTGTCGATGATGGTCGACTATCGACCATTGACCGATGTCGATGGCCAACGTAATCGCTCAACACTAGGAGGCAGGATATGACACATAAATAATCGCTTTTGTGTTTGTTGAATCACTGTCATTTACCATGCTGTTTCATAGAGTCACACTCTGCTTCATACTCACACTGCCAGGTAAGGCTGTGGGTTGTTCTATAGCAGTGATTAGCATATTTAGCTTCTCTGTAACTGGCTGAATTTTACAGACACATGAGTCCAGCAAACGCAACAAACCTTAAAGGAGTGAAAACAATTGTTTTTCAAAAGTAATTAATCTAATCTTATTAGAGATAAAGACTGTGCTCCGACCATAGTAACATCACTCCTTACTCTCTGTCTAACCAGGAAGGGAGATATTGACAGTAATATACAGACATTTGTGTGCACTTGAGCAGATACAATATCTCTTATCTCCTGAACAGAGGAATGTCAAAAGAGCAAGGTATTTAGTAAAAGTCTTCATTTAACTGTCCCTACATGTTGAAAGCTTATCACTGTGGTGAGAAAAGCCCTTTAAGCACTGAAACAATTTCGGCCATATTGTAAGTACCTTGTTTGCACACAGTTCATCATAATTTACTTCTTTTTGTACTCAGTTAAAGAACCAATTGGTATAAATCCTAGGAAGAAAGAATAAAACTTAACCTTTATTATAGTAAATACATTTTAAAAAGTTACACATGGGGTCCTAAATATCACTCACAAAAACCTAAACTAATAATAAACCTATCCCTACCAAAAGTACTACCTAACCAAAAAAGATGGGAAATTCGCCCTGATAAGGGCGCCCCCAACCAGGAACCTCCTACACAAACCCATTAATGTTTTAGGGTGTCCATGCATGGATTACAATACATGCACATGAGAGGACACTGCTGTTGGAACGGAATGGTTTAGGGTGCCTTTGCATGGATTACAACAATGCACATGTAAAGACACTGTTGTTGGAACACTAGGCGCACGTATGGGATTATATTTGTACTCCTAGTCCTGCACTTTATTGCATGTATATTACCCTTTCGCGTATCTATCATATATTTTCACTGTTCATTCTGTACGGTTATTAGTATAGCCAATAGGGTTCGTGTAGGAGGTTCCTGGTTGGGGCGCCCTTATCAGGGCGAATACCCCATCTTTTTTGGTTAGGTAGTACTTTTGGTAGGGATAGGTTTATTATTAGTTTAGGTTTTTGTGAGTGATATTTAGGACCCCATGTGTAACTTTCTTAAATTTATTTACTATAATAAAGGTTAAGTTTTATTCTTTTTTCCTAGGATTTATACCAATTGGTGTTTTTTTCTGATATATGTCTTGGTATATCCGGGTCATTTGTATCTTGGTAGGTTTACTCCTCCTATCTTACTTTTAAGTGGAGTTCTGTGCTTTTTTTGTACTCAGTTAAAGATTTAGCATCTCTAAAGTCATACTGGCATCTAGCATTCTTAATTTCAACATGCAACTATCTTAATTGCTTGCTGACTGTCTATTGATCTTGGAATATCCATGCAGAGATCACAGTTGTTCAATAATTATGCAGCTGCATGAGTAGAGAGTAGCCTGTCAGCTATAGCTGGTTCTCCACTGTGAGAGCAGGAATGATTTACTATCCCTGACTTCCATATCATTCTACATATACTGTAGCCCTCATTGATCACTGCATATACAGACTACCAGTACTACTACTACTACAGCTTTCCTACAGACCCAGATCAGTTCTGCAGTCTATACAGGAAGTTGTTTCCCTCTGTATTTCCCTTATAACTGGGGTTAATATACCAGCTTAAGTTACAAGAAAAATGGAAAAAAAAATATGTAAAACAGGCGTCCTGGAGGTCTTTTTTGACCTTATGGGAACACATTATGTAAAATAAAGTAATAATAAAAACACACACAATAAAATATTTAAAAAAAACAAACAAAACAGCCCAAATAGGAACTTTTAGCCCTGCTCCCTACAACTCTAAAACGTCATATCACCTATATATGCAGTAAATGTCCATGACAGAGAAGTGACACAATTACAAAACTTATTTGTGCTACTTGTGCTGAAAAATAAATCATTTAAAAATGTGAAAAACAGACTTTTTTTTACTATTGTGCCTCGTATCATAAAAAAAGAGAAAAAATAAAGCTGGACATACAACAGAAAAAAAGCAAAAAAAAATTCTTATCATATTCAATCACAAAAAAGGGTTATAGTGTTCAAACCTCTATGTACTAAGAAAAAGGGAAATTGCCTGGTCCGGTAGGAGGGTAAACAGGCTGGTCAGAAACTGATTAAGAAAGCATGCCTTGACACATTCTTTCTCGTCAGCTACTGTCCATTACTGAAACGTATTCGCGTTGAACTGTTTTACAGCCTCTCTTGCAACTCATTTTTTGACTAGCTTCAGTCAGACTTAGGCACCCCCACCATTTCACTGAAATGCCCTTATGATCTGTTAACCACCAGAGTCAATTGATACCACTCAGTAGTTCTATCCTTCTCTACTACTAAAAATCCACTCATTTTATGTCATTGCATGCTTGACCCTATAATACATTTCCTCTTATCTTATCAAACACAAATATAGGGCCACATGTATGAACCTGTTTAGGTCTAAAACTCCCTTTTTTGCCCATTTGTTAAGTTTTAAGTTGAGTTTTAGACTTAAACAGTTTCATATATGTGGCCCATAGTTTTTATCACAACCCTTCACTCCTCACTTTTTCTCTATTTGCATCCTTAAGGTCTTGTGTGACCTTTGGTCCTTTCTGTCTATACCCATAGCCTAGGACAGCTCTGTAATCCCATGTTGTAATGACCACTTAAACTTAACTCTTTGGCCTTGACGTTTTTCTGTCTACTAACCAGAATCTTGAGTTGTCCAATCCTCTCAATACCTCTTTCTCTGTTCTCCTCTTTTCTGCTTCTTCAATCATCCCTTCCAAAGTGTCTCCGGTGCATTCCCCATACTGTAGAATTTGTTACTCCACACTTACTGTTTATCTTGTTTCTCTTTCCTTGTTGATTGTAAACAGGAGTGGGATTCAATTTTCTAACTACTAGCAGTGGTCATACTGGGAAAGGGGAAGTGGGAGGACAAGACAGCTAAGTTACATCCCTTATACTATGTTCCCTACCTACATAACATGAAGCAGGAGAAGTAAGGAACAGGGAGACAAGACAGTGCTCATCATATGGCAGCTGGAGTAGGTGGATGGCACTGTTTGAAAAAGTTTTGGTACTGGATGGTACCAGCACCTCTTTAGCATAGTTTTTCAGTCTAGCTGTTGTTTAAATATTTGGTACATACAAAATGAAGGAAACCAGTTGGTTCCCACCCATAATTGCAAGCTCTTGCGGGCGAGGCACTCTCTCTTTTTCAACCAGTCCATTACTCTGTAAAATTATGATTGTTTCATGCGTGTTTTTTTTTTAGCATTCATTAATGTTATGTGCTTAAATTCCTCTGTATTTACTTCATATGTATTGCACCCTGAAAGTTAATGGCACTTAAACAATAAATTATAATAACGTCTATGCCAAACACCTATGTGTAGGAACATGGAAGACACAAAAATGACCAAATGAATGTAATGAAATGAGTATAAAATGTACTGTATCTCATAAAAATAAGTACACTCCTCGCATTTTTATAAATATTTTATTATATCTTTTCATGGAACAACACTGAAGATATTACACTTATACAATGTAAAGTAGTCAATGCACAACTTCTATAACAATATACAGTAATGTTGGTGTTCCCTCAAAATAACTGAAAGTGAAAATGGACAAAGCGTGCCAAATTTGCCATTTTCCCTACCTGGTATCATGCGACTTGTTTGTGTTACAAGTTTTCACGAATAAATGGGGAACAGATGTATTAAATTTGCTATTATCCCTCTCACGCTCTCTCATACTGGTGACTGGAAGTTCAACATTGCACCTCATGACAAAGAATTGTCTGAGGATCTGAAAAAAAGAATTGTTCTACATAAAGATGGCCTAGACTATAAGAAAATTGCTAACACTCTGAAACTGAGCTGCAGCATGGTGGCTAAGACCATACAGTGATTTAACAAGACAGGTTCCACTCAGAATAGGCTTCGCCATATTCAACCAAAGAAGGTGAGTGCATATGCTCAGCATCATATCCAGAGATTGCCTTCTCAAAATAGATATATGATTGCTGCCAGCATTGCTGCATAGTTTAAAGGGGTGGGTGGTCAGCTTATCAGTTCTCAGACTATACGCTGCACAAGTTATCAAATTAGTCTGCATCATTGTCATCCTAGAAGGAAGTCTCTTCTAAAGATGATGCACAAGAAAGTGTGCAAACAGTTTGCTGAAGACAAGCAGACTAAGGACATAGATCACTGGAACCATGTTCTGTCATCTGATGAGACCAAGATAAATTTAATACAATTGAGTACAAAGACAAGTGTGCCTTGCCTACAGTCAAGCATGGTGGTGGGAGTGTCAAAGTTTAGGGTTGCATGAGTGCTGTAGGTTGTGGGGAGCTACAGTTCATTGAAGAAACCATGATTGCCAATATGTACTGTAAAATACTGAAGCATAGCATGACCCCCTACATTCGGAAACTGGGTCGCAGGGCAGTATTCCAACATGATAATGACCCCAAACACACATAAAAGATGACCACTGCCTTGCTACTGAAAATGAGGGGCATCCTCAAACAGAAGGTCTCTAAAATCCATCAGCTCCATTATGTTATCTTGGAATTGTAGTCCAGTGGCAACCTGTGAAGCTCTATTGAACTCCATGTGTAAGAGAATTAAGCTAGTGCTGGAAAGTAGTGGTGGGCACACACAATTTTAACACTTTATGCACAATTTGTCCATTTTCCCTTAGGGGTGTACTTACTTTTGTTGCCAGCAGTTTAGATATTGATGGCTGTGTGTTTAGTTGTTTTGAGGGTACACCAAATTTCTGCTGTTATACAAATACAAGTTGTACACTGACTTCTTTACATTGTATTAAAGTGTCATATTTTCAGTTTTGTCCCATGAAAACGTATAATACAATATTTACAAAAATGAAGGGTGTACTCATTTTTGTGAGATACTGTGTGCTAAATGAACAGTGTGGTAAATTGAAAAATATCTTTAATTTCAGCTCCAACGGGTGTTGTTTTTTCATTTGATGTTGGCAATGGCCCCATAGAGGTTCGAGTAAGCTCACCAAATCATTTGAACGATAGCCAATGGCATTTTGTGAAAGCCGAGAGAAACATCAAAGAAGCCTCTCTTCAAGTTGACAATTTACCTCAAAAAACATACATCACCCCCTCTGATGGGCATATACGTCTACAGCTATACAGTCAGCTATTCATAGGTAAGTTTTGAATGAAACTGTTCTGATGCAGATAATGACTTATTAATGTCTCATTAAAAAAGTAACTCACAGATCAGTTTACCAATTTCTGGTATCCATATGAAACAAACAAAAAATGTTAGGCATGAATTTCCCAGCAAGATTAAATCCAGTAAATGGACAAGTGCAAATCTGCTGTGACTGCTATGCAAAAGCAATCCCAAAGATGAATTTGTGCTCTGGGAGTGCGGAGCTAAAATATATACCGACACTGGAATTTTGCATTATTTTATGTTAACTTACTGCTTTATGTAATATATCTAAAATGTGAGGTTCATGGTGCACATTTTCATTGACTTGTTTAAAGCCACTTGACATGATGAGGTGCCTTATTTAGAAGTGTTCCTATACTAGATTATGTACCTGTACAAAAGAAGAATCACCTCTGCTTTAGGCATAAGCCAGCAAAATGTTTTTTCAGAAAAGATAAGAGCTAGCTTACGCCACTGTCACACAGAGGTGAGATCTGGCCAGTCATTAAAATAAAGCTGCACCAATCCTGATCCAATACTTCCTGGCTTTGATTGTATTTGTATCGTTGGTATTTAATACAATTGAACAGTCTAAAGCAGTTTTCACACAGCAGGTAAACTATGAGTGCCATGCAATTTGCCAGTATTTTTTATGCAGGCAGTGGGATGTCATTGTACTATCTGCATTGTTCCAGCAGGTTTAACCATTAGAGGCTAGACCAATTGCTGGATGACACTTTGGAACTGGAATAGGTGAGTATGTTTTCTTAAATATTTGTTTTATAGGGAATTCAACTGTCTTTTTAGCCACTGTCAAACAGTTGTTCAGCTTGTGACACTCTCTACACATGGTCCAGCTTGTGGTACAGTCTACAGGAGACACAGAATGCGGCACTATGTACAGAGGAACAATGTGTAGCAATTTCTACAGGCAACACAGCATTTGGCACTACTTACGGAGGCACAGTGTGTGGCAGTGCTTACAGGTTGCACAGCATATGGTGCTATTTACAGTGCATTGCATAGCACTATCTTTAGGAGACACTGGGGCAGATTTATCAAAGCAGTTGCGCCAGAATTCTGGCTCCATTTGCACCAGAAACCAGCTTTTCGCCACATTTACTATGTGTTTTAGACAGTTTCAGACGCTTCTGCGCCTCGTCAGACAAAAGGGTCGTGGCCTCGTAAAAAGGGGCGTGGTTTTGCAGGAAAAGGGGCTTGCCGTTTCTGGTGTGAAAGTAAGACAACTTAATTGTGGTACAGGTTAGACTAACTTTTAAACCCCTCCCCAAATTTATAAACACTATATAAATGTGGCACATTAAAAACTTCTGTCAATTTTACACGTCTAAAAGTAAGACACTATTGATAAATCTGCCCCACAGTGTGTGTGGTGATTTATTTGCAAAAGGCACATCATGTGCACAGTTTTTAACAGGCACTGTGCATTTTATTTTTATGGGGGCATTCATGGTATATTTTCGAGGACCAGTCCATTCTTATTTTCTGTGGCAAAGGTTTTATATTTTTTATAGGGGACCGCAGGGTTTTTTTCGAGGCACATGTATAAATGGGTTTTAAAATTTAGGGGGACAGTGTACAGTATATTCCAAAAACAGGTGTTGCAGTTTTTCAGACAGGTTTTGAACAATTATGTTCAGGGCTACAGTGTGTGGACCATATACATTTTCTGTTTCTCACATGGGGGTTATTATCATAAATAAGAAATCAAAGACATCTGAGTGGCAAACTTCACAGATACAAATCATGGCTGCCATAGTGGTCTTGACTGTATGTATAAGAAATATAATGAGATTACTCTAATTTAGAAAAGACTTGAGAGTGTGTATAAAGGTTATTTTTGCCTTTCTTAATTTACCATATTCATTATTTTACAGGAAGTAAGGTAATAGGTAGTACCATTCTATTTTTGGTAATTTCTAGCATACCCCAAAACTTGTTAAGGGCATGTTAAAATCGAAAAATTTAAAAAAGTAAAAAGTTAATAATGTTAAGGGGTAACCAAAGCGCTACATTTTTCTGACAATTTTTTGTGCTGGTTTGTATGTGTGTACGAGGTTTTTTTCATGCTGTTATATTACTAAATTGGTTTTTGGTCTTTATATGTGTAATGAACTTAAATGTGGTGTTGAACATGTATCAATCTCAGTTCTGGCATTGTATTACTGTCTGTACTCAGCTTAGCTCTGGTACTGAATTTATGTACTTCACTTGGTTCTTCTTTTGCATATTTGTACTGAGCTTAGTTCTAGTACTGCATTTATTGGCTAACCTTGGTTTTGGCAAATTAACTCTGCACTAAGTTTAATGTAAGCTATATTGTGGTACTTCTTGTATGTATTGGGCTTTGTTCTGGGTACCATTTTTATGTTATGAGCATATTTTGGGACCATATTTATGTACTGAGGTTGAATAGGACTGCATAATACACACAACGTTGTACTCTATTTTTGGCTTTTTTTCTTTAAAAAAAACAGACGATTTGCTGTCATCCGTTTCTTAACATATTCATTAATAACCTTACAGAAGTATTGTCTAGTAGAATATCAATATTTGTTGATGATACTAAACAGTGTAAAGTAATTAACACAATAGAGGATAATGTAATATTATAAAGGGATCTGAAAAAGTTGGGGGCCTAAGCAGAGGCGGCAGATGAGTTTTAACATGGATAAATGTAAGGTTATGAACATGGGAAGGAAAAATGCATTCCATGATTACTTGTTAAACAGAAAAATACTGGGTAAAAGTGTCATGGAGAAGGACTTGGGAATCCTGGTGGACAGTTAACTTAATTGTAACAGCTAGTGTCAAGCAGCAGCTACCAAGGCAAAAAGGATCATGGGTTGTATTGGAGGCACATGATGAGAAGAATATTCTCTCATTATACTAATCACTGGTCAGACCACACATGGAATATTGTGTACAGTTTTGGGCACCAGTGCACAAGAAAGACATTGTAGAACTTGAACAGGTACAAAGGCAGGCAAGAAAAATAATAAAAGGACTGCAATACCCAGAAATATTAGAAAAATAAGGGTTATTAAGTTTAGAGAAAAGACAGCTTTGGGGAGACATAATAAATATGTTTAAATATGTCATGGGTCAATATAGAGATCTCTCCCATGATTTATTTATATTCCAGACTGTATCTAGAACAAGGGGGCATCCTCAATGTCTAGAGGAAAAAAGGTTTCTACATAAACATAGAAAGGGATTCTTTACTGTAAGAGCAGTAAGACTGTGGAACTCTCTGCCAGAGTAACTTGTCATGATGAATTCAATAACACAGTTAAATGCTTTTCTAGAGTGTAATAATTAAACAGGTTATAGTGACTAGGATTAGGTAGAGGGGTCATTGATCCAAAGATTTATTCTGATTACCAGTTTGGAGTTGGGAAGGATTTTTTTCCCCTAAAATGAGTACAATAAGCTTCTACCTCATGGGGAATTTTTGCCTTCCTCTGAATTAACACTATAGCACAATAGGCTGAACAGGATGGATGTCTTTCTTTTTTTTCGGCGTTACAAACTATGTAACTATGTAACACATTTTTTTTTTGTTTTAGAAGGCATGTAAAAAACAACATATACTATGGGGTTTTGGCATGTGAATTTGGTGCCATTGTTTATTTTGTGAAATTTTCTCTCTCTAAGCATCTTCCAAGTTCTCTAGATAAGCCCATTGAGAAAAACGCCACAAGAACTATACCCAGGGCATGCTTAAGTTGAAAATGACAGTAAAACAAAAATGTAGCCTCAACCAGAATTCTGTAAATCTGTTTTCCACAGATAGGAAAGTTGTTCATAAAACCTTTGGTATAGGGAAGTAACAAACATTCATAGGGTGTTACAGCAAAATGAGACAGGGCCCCAACATCTAATGACAGAAAACTCAAACAGCAGCATAGGTTTGCAATAATTACAACTATTACTATAGAGCTATCTATGAGAGAGTCCACATAGTAGTACTGTAATAGGTAGCACAAAAAAATCCTTTATATGCAAAATGATGCAATGTTCTTACACCTGAGTGCCCCCCCATAACCTCTGGGCCCCATAGCAGCTGCTATGGCTGCTTCATCTATATATATGCCCATGTACTGGAAGACATTTTTTATTTGCCACACCTAGAAGATAATCACTTAGTTATCATACCTTGTAGCGATTAGGCATATTACAAACATGATACAAAGCAACATTTGATGACTGAACATTTTGGCTTAATGAAAAATTCCTCAAAGTAAATAAAGTAAATAATTCTAATAATGCCAAATGTTTTGGCAGATCAAGTAGAGAAAAAAATATGGAATTACTAATGGTGAATGTTGGAACTTTTGTTTTCTGCTTTTCTAATGAGACATATAAAGATGACTGCTTGAAAATCTCTTAACATTTCCTGATAAGATATGGTAATGGCATGTCGGGCATATCAGATAAATGACCGAGGGAGATGGTAAACGTTACCTGAAGAGTGAATACACAGGTAAAAATTTAAAGTTTTGTAATTTTTCATGATCATAACCAGTGTTGATTGAATCATTCTAGAAAAGTTAAGTTCTAGTAGAACTTCTCAAAATTTTAGAACTTGAACCGTATATTATACTGTTCTTTCGAGTAAAGTTCTAGTTCAAAACACCATTTTCAGTTTCTTTTTTTCAGCGGCTTTCTGCACTTTTGGCGGCCGTCCAATCAGTGCAGAGCACAAAAAAGTGTCAAAAACGTCATTGCTGAGGAGTAGGGCTCTCACTGGCTGCTAAAATCACATGACCATGTTATATATATTTCACTTTGTTGCCGTGTGAACGGCATTTTCAGCTCACTCTCTGTACTGTACAGACTGCTCTTAGTTAGTTAGATAGCATTTTCCTCTCCATAGACATCAATAGTTAGGGAGTTTGGAATTGCTGGCTGTATCTTTCCCACAAACAGAAGATGTTATTTGGCGACATTGTGGGCTCACAAATCCCCTAACTTTCATATCATGGAAAATTAACAAGTTGGTTTTTAAAATCACATCATGCCCAAAAGTTCAGTTTTTGCATTTTGGGGGTACAGAAATTGTATAACACACCCTCTCCAAATCTCCTATGGTAAAATGGGGTTTTTGGGCTCCCTCAGGAGGGGGGCCCATAGCCTCTACCGCTGACCCTCCAACTACCCCCCTGTTTGCAACTTTCCTACTTTTCATTCCATTGAAAGAAATGAAGTATTTTAGCCTCAAAATTTTTTATGTCACCTTAGAGCCAAATTTCTTCACTATTTGTTCCAATTAACCAGTTTACTGTTTTGGATGGTAATTACATTTTCTCCTCACCTTATAGGTATTAAAAAATGAACCGAACATTTTCCCTATTGATTTTAATGGGGTTCGATTTGAGTTTCTAGTTAAATAGAACCCGAACTGAAACCTCACAAAGTTAAAGGGTTCAATCAAACAAAACCTTTTATGCTTGATCTCTCTAAACATAACCATCTTCCCAAGAGCAAAGACATTAAAAGGGGGTTTTATGGGTTGAAGTTTTCGTGCTCTTCAAAATTCGATGAGATTGAATTTGAAATCCAGGGGCGAGTCTCTCCTCTCACAACAGTCTCTCCTTCAGCAGGTGTGTCCTCTTCTCGCAGGTGTCTTCCTCACTAAAAGCTGAAAATCATCTTCGTATTTGCAGTAAAGGGAAGGGTTGTCTAGAGAAACAATCTGCAGCCCCTGCAGTTTTCCTTGTATCTTCAGAACCTTACTCCGGGCTCCACAAGCTCCTTGTTTGCTATAACCTTTTAACACCAGCCTAAAACTGAGAAACACATTTTTAAAATGTTGACATTAGTTGATACCCCAAAGCAGTTGTTCACCATCATCGACAAATTTTCGATGGTCAGAAGATTATAAACCGAGACCCATTAAATCTATGGAAGCAATAACCCTTTTTCTTACACCCAAAGGGGGCTGGAGAAGCGGAATTAAAATCCCAACAGTCAAAGGATACTGTACATTTAGGGAACACACGGGGGTTTTAAAAGCCCCAGAAAAAAAATAAACACCATTCATATCCCCTGTCTTGTACCACAGCATCCCCAAACCTGCACACCCACAAATTAAAAAGTGCCAGAAGGGATAGTTTGAACCACTTTTACTTGAACTGGACATTGAAAATCCCTGTCCGGAACGCAGAGACCCCAAACCTGCATGACTCCCCAAATTAAAAAAATGCCGGAAAAAGGATTTTCAACCACCATTTTTGTTAACTGGGCATTGACTAACCTTCGTGGGCCGCAGTATGACCATTAAACTTCGACCCCCCAAAATTAAAAGTGCCGGAAAAGGTCTTTTACCACCTTTTTTTGTTGAAATGGACATTGACAATCTGTCCGTACCGCGAATGACCATTAAACCTTTTGCCCACGATTAAAAATGCCGGAAATAGGAAACTTTCAATCACCATTTTAGTTGAACTGGACAAATTGACTAAACCCTTTAGGGGCCACAGCTGAGCCCCCAAACCTGCATGCCCCCACATTTAAAAAGTGATGGAAAAAGGGTCTTTAACCACCATTTTAGTTTCAATGGAATTGAAAAAAAAACCCGTTGGCCCCAGCATGAGCCCCAAAACCCGCTGACCCCAGAAAAAAAGTCCGAAAAAGATCTTTTAACCACCCTTTTATTAATGGACATTTACATACCTGTGTGGACCCCATATGACCATTAAACCTTTGACCCCAAAAAAAAAAGTCCGGGAAAAAAAGTCTTTCAAACCCCCATTTTATTTCACTGGGCATTGAATATATTTCCCTTTCCCTAGAAGACCCTTAAACCTTTTTGACCCACGATTAAAAAGTGCGGAAAAAAAAATCTTTAAAACCCCCATTTTAGTTTAACTGGACATAAACTGTCCCCCCTGGGGACGCTTGCCCCTCCCTATGATGCGGACAATTGAGCTTCATTGGAATATGGTGGTTAACGCTCCTGTTTTTCCCCCCAGGGGCCCCTTTTTTGGCAATCTTTTTCTCATTTTACTCAACGTGCTGGGGAAATTGTCCCCTGCTTTTTTTCTTTGTCCGTGTCCAACCCAGTTCCTCTGAAAAACCCCACATCTGTCAAGTTTCCTGTACCTCCCTTTTACAATTCAAGAATTTTTTTTACCACTTTTTGTCATGCAATTTTTTAGTTTTTAATTTGAAAAAACATTTAAAAAAGGATGGAAACCCACCATGCTTTTTTCTTTTTTTTTAATTGTATTAAAGGGGTTGTTAAAAATACGGGGATTGATAGTTTGGTTAAATATTTGCAAAAAACAAGTAATTTCGGGACGCACCATCACCCTTGAGCCACTCTTGATTTTTTGGTGAAGAACAAATGTCTGTTAGAAACAACATTTTTTTTTTTTATAATGGGACCTGTATTTTAAAGCTGCAAGTCACAGCAAAAAGCCCCCAAAAAATTTCCAAAGCATGCCCCTTTGAGCCATTTTTGGCCCAATTGTGAAAACAAATGTCGTTTTAGAAACAACTTTTTTTTTATAATGGGACCTTATATAAGCTGCTTGCCCACAGAAAAAACCCCCCAAAAATTTTCAAACCCAGGGACCCTTGAGCCAAATTTGGGACAATTTGAAGAAAAAATGCCCTGTTGGGAAACCCAACCCATTTTTTTTTAATTGGACCTGTGTATAGATCCCTTGTCACCGAAAAACCCCCCCAAAAAAAAATTCAAAGGCATGCCCCCTTGACCCCCTTTGGACAATTGTGAAGAAAAAATTTCTTTTTAAAACAAAAGTTTTTTGAAAGGACCTTTTAACTATTGCTGTACATTTCAAAGCACTTGCCCCAAAAAAAATTAAAAAAATTTAGGGATTTTCTCAGCCACAAATTAAAAAATTTTGAGGGAAAAAAAAAATGCCACTTAAAAACCACTTTTTCTTTTTCCAAAGGACCATGTTTAAATTGCTGAAACTCACAGCAAAAAGCCCCCAAAAAAATTTAAAAAAAATATGATTCTCAGCCACAAATTAAATTTTGTGAGGGAAAGAAATCCCCACTTAAAGCCACATTTCTTTTCCCAAAAGGCCCAAAATTTATAGCTGTACCCTACAGCAACATAAACCCAAAAATTCATTGAAAAGCAAAAAATTAAAGATAAAGTGAGAAAATTAAATTTTGGTGTTGTCATGAAACCTTGCTGCCCTTTTTTACAGTCTCCTCAAAAGCAAAACCCCCGAAAAAATGAACTGTTGGGAAAAGAAATAAAAATTGCAGTAAAAATGTCATTTTAAAAATAAGTTTTAAAGAGGACCTTTTCCCTGTTTAAAAGGGGAAAATGTGAATTTGCCCGGCAACTAATTGGTGACCTCCAATTAAAAGGCCAAAAACCCAAAAAAGACCCAATCCTGTTTCATTTTATGAAAGTAAAAAACAAACCCAACTTTTAATCTGGGGAAAGCCGGGGGTTTTGGGCCCCTTGTGAAGGTCCCGCTCAAAATATGACGGGGGCTGCTGGGAAGGAAAAACCCACCTCTTGGCAGGGCGAGCGAGCTGGGGCCCAATTCGCCTTTTTTGGGTACCCAAAGTCAAATTGGGGCCCGGGAAAACACCCAAAAAACACCCGGTTTGGAACCCCAGATTTCCGTCCCACCATGATCTTAACCCGGGTTTCCTGTGTTTTGGGAAAGTTCACTGCATTGCATGCTTTTGGTGAGGGGGTAAATAAAGTTTGGGCCAAGGTCCCCCCATTGGGCTCTCGCCCCCCTTTGGGCCTGCTGTGTTTGCTCCCGGGTACGGCTTTTTGGGCACTCTACTGATACCACGCGCTGTTTGTTGCCCCCACCGTGACTTTAAAAAAGTGAACAAAACCAACAGATGTCCCCTTTTGATAAATTCAGCAGGTCCCCCAATTTCCTCATTTTACCCCTCTTTTTTGGGTGGGGGGAAAGGGAAAGTTGAGTTTTTTTTTGTCCCGGGGGATCCGGGAGGGGGGCCCAAACCCAAAAACTTTTTGTTCATTTTGAGGGCCTTAATGCAAGGATCATATTGGGGGAAATGCACCCTTTCCAAAAGGAAACTCATGTGAGAGATGGCCCTTTTTTTCCCCCCAAGCCTCGGGGGCCCGGGGGCCTGCAAATTTACCCTTCCTCTTTTCCCCCTCCGCCTCAAATTCGCGCCAACCTCTTTCCAAGGGGGGGCGTGGGAAAACGTGGGTTTTTTCTAGGAATACCCCCCTTCCCCTCCTCCGTTTCCCCCCGGGCACAGTTTCAACACAGCCCTAATTCCCTGAGTATGCCCCCTGAGAGCTGATCCCGCTCCCTTTCCCACTAGTCCGGGACCCCGAACCACGCCTAAGGGAAACCGTTAAATTTGAGAAACTGTGGGGCCCCCTTGGGTTTTCGACGGGGGAAAAAGGGCCCCCGTGTCCGCCATCTGTGCCTCTCCTCCTCCGTCCGGGCGGAAAATTTTGTTTCAGAGTCCCCCCACAACTTTTCCCCAAACTAAAAATACCACAATCCCTCTTGCTGAAAAAGGCCTCGCCGAAAGGACCTTTTTGGTGGTTTTCTTAAAAAAAACTGGAAAGGGAGGGTGCAGAGCTTTTTCACCCCCGGGCCCCAAACTGGGGGGGTAAACACCCCGAGGCCCCGGAACCGCTGTTTTCGGGCCCTTTTGGGGTCCTTTCGTACTGCGTAAATGGAAATTGCGCTCGCCACAATCGCGGAGATGGGGAGGGGGGAATTTTCCTGCGTTTTCCCAGCAAAAATGGGAAGGGTTGACGGGGAGGGCCGGCTGACGTTTGAAAAGGCACCCAAGGGGGACGAACAGGGTCGAACGGCGGAATTTGCAATTTTTGGGGACTTCGTCCTTCCTCGGGCGGCAGCCCAAACCCCGGGGTTTGGCCTCTTTAAAAATTTCTGGACGAAAGGTTCATAAACATGGGGGCCAGGAAAGGGGATTTTGCCCCAGCCAACCCGATTTTAAAGGGGCGGCCAGCAGATTTCCCCTTTTATGCCACCCCCTTTGGGCCTGGCACAAGGTTTTTGGGCCACCCCGGGCCAGCACCCCGCCCTCGTTGGCGGAGACCGAAAAACAGCCCCTAAAGTGTGGGGACGGCTCCAAGACGATTATTTTCAAAAAGGGCCCTGGTTTTTTGGGGGCCCTTGATGCCCCCAAAGGGGAAAATTTGGGGGGAAAAGAGCCCGCACCACCCCGCGGTTTTGAAGAGCGGGCCCGAGCCTGAGACCCCAACCGTCATGACCAGAGCCCTTCCCCCCAAGCCACCCATAGTTTCCCACAGAGATATAGGGGCCCCTTTGGCCGTGTTTTCAAAGGCCATTTTTTGGGGTTGGTGAGATGGACTTTTCCGGACCCCGATCCCAGACAACCGCTTGAAATTTAGATAAAACGTGGCTGGCCAGGGCGGGGAAGGGCTTTTCTGGCAAAAAATCCCTGCTGGGCCCATTTGGTTTTGGGGGCAGGAAGGGCCTTGGTGGGGAAACCCCCTCTGTGTCCCCCAAAGGGGAAAAAAGGCAACTTTTCCAAAGGGCCAAAATCCTGGAAAATGCGACATTCGGTTTTTGGTTTTGGGGATGGTTTGTTTTAAAATGTTTCTTCTGCTCCCAAAACCCTTGGAAGACAAAGGTGGCTGCTAGACTGGCGTTTGAAGGGCGGGGGCAGGTCCCCAAAACTGGGGGGAAAGGGAAAAGGGGAGGAAGGGGTTTTCTGGTGGTGCGGGTGGTACTCGGGGCGTTTGGGGGAGGCGGGGAAGCGGGGGCTGACCCCTTTGTTTCATAACTCTGAGAGACAGGGGCACTGGGGAAACCGCTTGGTGGGGGCGGGGAGGGGGAGACAGGGGGTGTGACAGGGGGTTGGGGGCCCCGGCGTCGGGCTGGGCCTTTTTTTGGGGCCCAAATGTTGCCTCCATTTCAACTCATGCATTCCCTGCATGTGACTAGACCCTTTGGGGTGGGGAAAAACCCCCTAAGGGTTCTTGCCTTACTTTTGGGGTTTTCGGCAAAGGGGGGGCAATTTTGACAACGCTGGGTGAATCAAAAAGGGTTGCTCAAAGAAAAGGGCCCCGGGTTGAGAGGGCCCGGACCTTTTTGAAAGGCCCCTAAGGGAAAAGCAAAATTTTTCGCTGACCGGCTGGTGGAAAACATATAAAGACTTTTGCACCCCCCCTCACCTTTTTTTAGGCCGGGGGCCCATACTGACACTCCCAAACTCTTCCTCCTCCCAGTGTGAAGCGCTCGCAAGCAAATTCCCGCTGAAAAGGGCCCCCCCTTGGATCCGCAAAGTTCCACATCATCATCAACAAAAGGTGAAATTCGGGCATTCCCAAAATTCTGCATCCAAGGGGTTGGGTACAACCCAAAAGGGGGCTGAAAAGGAAAATTTTTGACCGCCCGGGGTTTTTGCTGATTGACCCCCTTCCTTTTCCCCCCTCTGATGGGATTTATAACTGGGCGTCAAAGCAGAGAAAAAACCCCCTTTGGCCCCTTGATCTTTTTTAAAATCCTTTTACCCCCCCAACCCCGCATTTTGTCATCAAAGAGGTCTTTAAAAAAAGGGGTTATCCACTTTGGGGGTTATACGGTTTTTACATTTTTGGGGGGTTTTCTTATGTTTGGGACGGATGCGAGATGTGATGACGACATTTGTGGACGGACTGGGGGGGACGAGGGGGTAAAAAATGCTGGATGCGGGTTTCATTTAAACCCCTGAAGGCGAATTGGGGACGCTGTTGTTTATTTAGATTAAAAGGGGCCCCACCCAGTGATGACAGGCCTGACGGTCCTCAACTGAAAGTTTCCCCTGGCATGCGGTTTTTCCCCCAGCACTGGAAGGGGGCCCCCTTCTCTTGTACCCCTACCTCCCCTGTCCCTTTCCCCCCTTTTTGCTCGCTTTCCACCTGAATTTCGCTTCACCTTAATTTTACCTGTGGGGACTAAAATTTGGGGTTAAATTTAAATTTAACTAAAAAAAAGTAGCTCTATGAACAAACTTGATGCCCAAAATGAAAAAAAAAACACCTGTTTTGAAATGTTTTACGGGAAAAAAAATAAAGGTATTTTTGGCACCTATCAATTTACCTGTGAAAACTTTCTAAATTGCTGTATTCAAATTTAAAATACAAAGTCCCCTCTATGAAAAAAGCTTGACTGACCAAAAGTAAAAAAAACACCTGCGAAATGTATACGGGATAATAAAAGTATTTTTTGGCCCCCTATAAATTCACCGGGGGTACTACACATTGCTTTTATTAAAATTTAACTACAAAGTAGCTCTATGAACAAAGTTTTGACTCCCAAAAAAGTGAAAAAAACCCTGTCCAAAAATGAAATACGGATTTTAAAAAGGGAAATTTTTGGGCACTTTCAATTCCCCGGGGGTTGACTACAAAATTCCCTGTATTCACATTTAATTTGGGGGGTCCCTAAAATGAACAAAGCTGTAGTGGCCAAATAAAAAACCCCACGTATCTAAAATGTTTCAATATTAAAAGGAATTTTTGGCATTTTTCAATCCCCCTGTGGGGGACTAAAAAATTTTTCCCTATATTAAATTTTTAAAATACAAAGTAGCTCTATGAAAAAAAGCTTACGCCCAAAAAGAAAAAAAAAAACACCGCCCCTTAAATTATAGGGATTTTAAAAAGGGGAAATTTTTGGCCCCTTTTCAATTCACCAAATGGTGACAAAAAAATTTACTGTATTCAAAATTTAATGCAAGGTGCCTAAAATGAACAAACCCTTACTGCCCCCAAAGTAAAAAAACACGTATCTGAAATGTATTGGGAAATTAACCCCTTACCGCCGGGGGCCATTTTTTTGGCCTCTCTGACAGACCCCCTTTTTTTTGAAACCCTGTCATGTGTCATTTTAGTGAGAATAACTTTTGACACTTTAACCTACCCCCATGGGGTTTCAGAGTTTTTTTTCCCTCGTGACACATTGTGCTATAAGATAGTAAAAAAATTTTTTGGTTTCCAAAAAAAGTTTGTTTATTTGTGAAAAAACAAATTATGGTAAAAAAATGTAAAAAAATTTCCCCCAAATTTCAAATTTTAAAAAAAATTTCTGCATGTAAGACAGATAGTTTATTCCACTCAAAATATTTTAAATAACAAAGCATCTCCATAGCCGCTGTAGTTTGGCATCTTTTTTTTTAAATTTCTTTTTTTTTTTTTTACGACATTGGGGGCCCTTATAAATTTATAGAAATTTTTTCAAATTTTCAAAAAAATTTTTGCAATATCCCCAATTTTTTTTAGGGCCCATTCCCGTTCTAACTAAATTTTGATTGACCGTAGTTAGATACCCCCCAAAAATTTCCTCATCTAAAAAAAACTAAAAACCCCCTTAAAGTTTTAAAAACCCAGCATTTAAAAGTTTATTAACCCATTAGGTTTTTTCACAAAAATTAAAGCAAAGTAAAAGGGTTAAAAATTTCCAAATTTAAACTTTTTTTGCAGAATTTCAAATTTATGCATTTTTGGGAACAAGAATAGGTAAATGTAAATCAGGGAAATGAAAATTTTAATTTGATTCCCCCAATTCGGGCCTTTTTTCCAGAGTTTATCCCATATTGGCCCTAGTGCTTTATTTGGCTCAACCACAAACCCCAGAATGGGAAGAGCACCTCCCGGGACTCTGGGGCCTCATTTTCATTAAAATTTTTATTTGGGGGTCTTTTCGGGTTTGGGGGAACCCCCTAAGGTTCCAAAACTTAAAAAAAACCCCTAAAAAGACCCCCCATTTTGGGAAAACTAAAACCCCCTTACGGAATATATCCAAGGTGGGGTTAGAAAATTTTCTACCCCACGGGCTTTTCCACAAATTTTTTTAGCGTTGGGCTCAAAAAAAATAAAAAAAATAATTTTTTTTTTCCAATAATCTGCTTTTTTGGGCTGAAAATGTTTAAATTTTTAAAAGGGAAAATCTTGGAAAAAAAGCCCCCAAAATTTGGGTTTTTCCCAAATTTTCTTCCCAAGTTCGGAAATTTAACCCTATTTTGGGTTTTAAACTGCTTTTTGGGGCGAAAGGCGGGGGGTAAAAGGGAGGGAGGGCTTTTTTGGGGGTTTTTTGGGCGCACAAAATTTTTGGGGGGGGCCATGTCCCATTCTCCCAAACCCCCCCAAAATTACAAAAACGGGTTAAAACCCTTTCCAGAATTTGCTCCATTTTGGATTAAACCCCCCTCGGGGATCTCACCAAAAGGGGTGAAATTTTCCCTTTTTGGGGGTGCACAGGTTTTTTCCGTTTTTTTTTTTTTAGCTTTGGGGTCCATGGAAAGGGAGGGGGGAAACAAATTTCCCCATTTTTTTTTGGGCTTCTTTTTTTTAAGTATTCGCCAAAAGGGGAAAAAAGGGAGGGGAATAATTTTAAAACTTTTGGGGGGGGTACAATTACAATATTTTAAATTTTTAAATATATTTTTTTTATGTTTTATTACTTTTTACACAATAGAAGCGAGTTTTTTTTAAAAAGTTGCTTTTTTAAAGTTTTTTCCGTATTCTGAAAACCCATAGCTTTTTTAATTTTTTTTCATATGATCTGCTTGGGGGGCTTGTTTTTTACGAAAATGATTTTGATTTTTTTTATTGAAAACCATTCCCGGGGGGGCATATAAATTTTTAAATCACTTTTTTTTTAAAGGGTTTTTTGAAGCTTTTTTGGTCAAAAAAAAAAGCAATCCTGGTAGTTTTTTTTATTTTTAAAATTTTTTTCCCAAGCGGTCACGGGTGCGGTATAAATGACTTTTAAAAGTTTTACTCAGCGGGTTGTTTCATTACAGCATCCCCACATTTGTATATTTTGTTTAATTTTTTACTGTTTTTAAAAACAATAAAAACAAATTTTTTGTAAAGGAAAACACGTTTTTGCACCCCGCAGTTTTGAACCCCATAATTTTTTTTATTTTTCTGTTTATGGACTGTATGGGGACTTTTTTTTTTGCGGGAGGGTTTTGACTTTTTTTATTGGTAATTTTTTTGGGGGGGGAACAAAAATTTTATGATCGTTTTTAAATCTTTTTTTTGGGAAGGAAAGGGCGAAAAAAATACTGAAATTTTAGCAGTGTTTTTTTATTTTTTTTTTTTAAATTTAGCGTTCACCGTGAAAAGTATCCGTGACAAATTAGTTTTACTCCCGTGGGTTTGAACGATTACGGGGATACCCCAATTTTTGTAGTTTTTTTTTTTTGAAAGCACAATTTTTTTTTAAAAAAAAAATGTTTTTTAAATTTTGTAAAAAAAATATTTATGCATCGCTAAACTTCTAAAAACCTTTAAAATTTTTTAATTTTTTTTCCCTTTTCAGGCTGTGTTTAAGGGGCTTTTTTTTTGGGTGGAAAGAACTGAAAGTTTAATTGGCAATCACTTTTATGTTGAATGGGGTTTTTGATTTTCTTTTTACTCATTTTATGGGGCTGCGGGGTGAACAAAAATCGCTATTCTTTTGACTTTTTTTTGGGGTTTTTTTTACGGGTTTTACCGTATGGGTTTTTTAAATTTAAAAAGACAGATTTTTTAAAGAGTGGGGGCCGCTACGCAAGCGGCGAACCCAAAAAAAGGGTACTTTATTTTTTTTTGATCTTTTTTTGGGCGATTGGCGTTTGTAAAAGGGGGAAAAGGGGGAAGTACGTGTTTTTTTTTTTTATTTTTTGTGTTTTTGTGTTTTCTTTACACTTTTTTTTAAAATTTTTTCATACTTTTTAAAACTTTTCCCCCAGGGGGGGGTTGGGATGAACGATCGTCAGATCATTCAAGCAATAGGAAATCACATACAGCTTATAGCGTATCCCCGGGGCTCCCTGGCCCAAATGTCTGTCCAAACCCGCCCCCAAAGCATTGTGGGCACCGGGACGGGCACCAAAAAAACAACCCGGGTGCTTTCATTCAGCGTCCCCGGGCGTTTTGGGAGGAAACCCGGGACCGGGGCTCAGCGCCCTTACTCCCCAATTCGGGGGTTGGGGGTTTGGGGCAGCAGGAGCTCACCCTGCCGCCCGCAGCCCCGATTCGCGACCACCGGGTTTCCGACAAAACGGGGGGGTTAATTTCCCCCCGGGGGGGAGCGCAAATCCAGCCGTGGGGGGTGCGGGGATGATGCCAGCGGCAATATACCGCTGGTTTCATGCCGCGACTTGCGCGCCCCCGCTTGTGGGCGCGCAAGATTGCCGGGGACTTTCCAACGGCAATTTTCCCGGGGAAACCCCCAAACCCACAATTTCCTGAAGTTCGCAAATGTCGTTAAGGGGGTTAAAAAGGTATTTTTTGGACCTTTTTAATTCACCGTGGTGACTCTAAAAATTTCTGTATTCCCAAAATTTAAAAACAAAAAAAGCTCCCATGAAAGAAGCTTTTACTGACCAAAATTGAAAAAAACCCCCTGTCCCTTTTAAAAGTATACAAAATTAAAAGGTATTTTTTTCACCTTTCAATTCACCTGTTGGGGCTAAAAAAATTACTGTATTCACCCTTTAAAATGGGAAGGGTGCCTCAATAAACAAAGCTGTAAATGCGCCAAAAGGGAAAAAACACTACTGAAATTTATTCGGGAAAAAAAAAAAGGGATTTTTTCACCCTTTTAATTCACCTGTGGTTGACAAAAAAATTTCGGGAATTTTACATTTTAAATGCAAGGGGGCCCCCAATGAACAAAACGTACTGCGCCAAAATGAAAAAAACAAATTTCCCGAAATTTTATTTTGGAATTTTAAAAAGGGATTTTTGGCACCTTTCAATTCACCTGTGGGGTGACTACAAAAATTTCCCGCCCTTCAAATTTAACTACAAAGTAAACTCTATTTAAAAAAGCTTACCGACCCAAAAATAAAAAAACACCTGTCTGAAATGTATACCCGGAAAATTAAAAAGGGATTTAGGCAAACCTTTTTAATTCCCCCTGTGGTGACTTTCAAAATTGCTGTATTTTACCTTTAAGTGCAAGATGCCCCAATGAACCAAAACTGAAATGCGCCAAAGTGAAAAAAAACGTACTTTAAAAGTATTTTGGGTAATAAAAAGGTAAATTTTTTGGGACCCTTTTTAAAATTTACCTTGGTGACACAAAAATTTCTGTATTCACAATTAAAATGCAAGGGGCCCTCAATTAACAAAGCTGTACTGCGCCAAAGTGAAAAAAAACGTATCTGAAAAAGGGAAAAACGGATAATAAAAGGTATTTTTCCCCTATCCAACCTTGCTGAATCAAAATTGCTGGATTCTAATTTTAAATGGGGAAGGTGGCTATATCAACAAAGCTTTGGGGAAAGGGCAAAATTGAAAAAGAAAAACCCCCCTCTGAAATGTATACGAAAAATTTAAAAGGGGGTTTTTTCACCTAACAAAAAAGGGCCTCAGTTTTCTAGAAAAGATTTGGGATCCCAATTTTAAGGGTTTAGGCCCGGCCCAATATCCAGGAAATATTTTCAAAAGATAAAATTCAAAAAATAAAGCAAATTTCAGTGCAATGGTTTTACACTAAGTCTTGGGGAACTATAACCAATAAAATTTTTTATTTTGAGCTTGTCTGTGTTTCCCCCCACGCCCCCCCCCCCCCCCCCCAATTCCCCCCTCCCTACTTTTACAGCGGTTAAATTTCTCCTTTAAATTCTCTACCTAACTACAAAAAAATCTTTAAAAATTTTTTTACCCAACTAATTGTAAGGATCGCAGGGTAACATTTAAACCCCTTTCTCTTGAAGAAATAAATAATTTCGCTGAGGGTGTTTTGGGACCCCAGGCCCGAAGCGCCGTCCCAAATGCTATGAAACGCTACAGAAAATGGGTCATGAACAGGGAAGGGCTGTTCTATGTAAAACGAGGTCCCTGTGATTTTTCCAGCCAATCGCAACCATACACATCCCATCATGACGCCCAAACACACACCCCTCCCCCTGCTCTATTCTGAAAACCCTTGATTTGCGGGCCCCCCAAAAAGGACGGGGAAGCCCGAAAATGCGCGATATTAATAGAGGGAATGAAACAGTTTTTTCCCCCCTAAATTATGGGCATGATCAAAATTTTTTCGACCAACATAAAAACTGTGCCGATTTCAACTTTTTTCCGAAAATAACCCAATAAAACACTAAAAATGTGAGGAATGCACACGCACCCCCCCCCCCCCCTTCCTACCCTTCCGTTTTAAAGAAAGGAGACTTTTAGAGCCCCGGAGAGGGAGTATACAGCCAGCAGCCCTCTCAAAAAAACGGGTTTCCCTCTTTTGTTTTAACAGTTTTCAGAGGGGAGAAAACACAGAGGGCGACATGTATAAAACGGGCTTTTCGCCCGTTTTTTGGCGTAAAACTGCGCCCCCCCAGCCCGAATCCCCCGGCGGGCAAAACCGGGGGGATTCTTTTAAAGGCGCAGTTTTTCCCCACCTTCACTGCCCCCCCGCAAAAGGGGGCGGGCAGGGGGCCGGGTGGGGCTTTTCCGGGGCGGACCGGCGTGCCCCGAAAACTCCGAGGCATGTACGATGGCATTTCGGCAAACCCGAGGCGCATGCGGGCGCTCGGAAAGCTCCCGACGGGCCCAAAACCCAGGTTTTTTTTGGCTAAATCCTCCGACAAAAGGCAAAGTGAAGCGGGAAACCCCGAACATGCTAAAAAGAAATTTTCGAAGATCGAAAAACAAAAATTTCTCGGGCGCCCCCGCTCCTTGCAGCGGGATTATGTTCCCGAAAAAAATCCCTTTTAAAAAGGGGGAAAAAACTTTTGTCAAAAAAGAGCTAAACCCCCAAAAATAAACATAAAAAAAAAAAAACCCATTTTTTCCAAAACCAAAATTTTATGATTTTGGGAAATTGCCGGGGAAAAAAATTTAAATTTAAAATTTTCAAAAACCTTTAATTATCTTTTTTTTGGCATAAACCCAAACCAATCAAATGGGAGCGCCCAGTTGAACCTTTAAAAAACCTGGGGGGAAAATTTTAGACCAATCAAAACCAGGGGCGGGAATATTTTAAAAATACAGTAAAAAGACCAAAAAGAGCTGTTTGGGTGAGCTAGCGGGGGGTTTTTGGCAAACCCACCCAAACAAAAGCGCGAACAAACTTCTCCCATTATGCCCTAGGAGAAAATTGGGGCCCCCTAAATCTCCAACTAAAATTCCCGGCCCTTCCCCCCGGCATGAAGTAAAAAATAAAAAATTTTTTTTTATTAAAGGGAAAAACATTATCGGGGATAAAGAGAGAAACCCTTCTTTACAAATAAACTTAAAAACCTGAAAAACCGCTTTTGGTTCGCCGAGCCCCCCGCGCAACATAGGCGAATTGCAATAAGAGTTTTTCCCGGGGGAAATCCAGAAATTTCCAAATTTGTTTAAAGCAAATTTTCTTTGGGGTGGGGCAGAACCCACCCAAATTCAGAATAGGACAAAAAAGACCCTTTAAATACCCTTTTGGAGAATTTTGGACCAATCAAATAGGGCGACAGGGCCCATTTTTAAACCTATGAGGAGAAAAAAACCAACCCAGAATGGGAGCGACAAAGTCCCATTATATCCTATGGAAAGTTTGGCCCAAATTTCAAAATAAAAAGGCGGGACATTTTTCAAAATTTAGGGAAAAAAAGACAAAAAAGGGAGCAATTGGCTGAGCTAGGGGTGGCTTGGCTATCCCAGCCAATCAGGGGCCCCGAGCAATTTCCCTCCCATTATAGCCTAGGGGAGAGATGGGCCCCCTGAAATCTGGGCGCCAGCGCCGTGCGGGGAAAGAAGTATTAATAAAAAAATGATTTTTTTTTAAGTGTAAAACATTAAACAGATAAAGACAGAACCCCTTTTTTACAAATAAAGCATTTAAAAAAAACCCAACAAAAAAGCGATTGCCCGAGACCCAGGCGCTACATAGGGGAATTGCAATAGAGAGAATCGGGCCCGGGGAAATATATAATTCAAAATTTTTTAAGCTAAAAATCATTTGGGCGGCCCTAAACCAGCCCAAACAGAATAGGAAACGACAAATTTCCCCTTAAATTTTCCCATGGAGAAAAATTGACCAATCATATTCCAAGGCGGGACAGTTCAAAATACAAGAAAAATGCAGAAACAGCTTTATTGGTTGAACGGGGGGGGGGGCTCTCCCCGCTTTGCCCAATCAGAGCGCGAGCTACTTTTTTCCCTAGAGTTTTAAAGGGGGAAAAAAAATTCTGGGGCACGCTCTTGAAAAGGCTAAGTTAAAAAAAGGGCGCCGTTATTTTGGACCAATGGGGGGGCGAGGACCTCCTATGGGGTTTTTTTTTAATGCAAACTGAAAACAAACGTACATGGCCCTTTTCAAATTATAAACTACAGAAGTGGTCCTGATGTGTATATAAAATGAATAATAATATGGGGAACGAAAAAAAAATATTAAATCAATAAAAAAACTGTTTATTTTTTATTTTCGTTTCACCCATACTATTGATTCCCCTTGGGAAACGAAATAAGGGAAATAAACATGATTTTTTGAAATTTTTTTTTTTTTTTCGTTACCCCCCCAAAAATTAAAAATTCATTTTTTATATACATGGGCCACTTCTGTAGTCTTATAATTTGATTTTCGCCGTGTACAGTTTTTATTTCAGATTGCATTAGAAAAACCCTAGGACGTCGCTCGGGTTCTCCCATTGGCCAAAAAACCCGGGGCCTCTTTTTAACTTAGCCAATCAAAAAGAGCGCGCTCAGAAATTTCCCTTTTTCCCCCCTAGAACTCTATGAGAAAGTAGCTCGGCCCCTTTATTGCTAAACTGGACAGCCCCCCCCGCTTCCCAAACCCAATTTAGCTCGTTTCCCCGCATTTTTACTGTATTTTGAATGTCCCGCCTTGGAAATGATTGGGGCAATTTTTCCCATAATATAATGGGGCATTGCGCCCTTTCGTTGGTCAAATTTTCCCCCCATAGGTTAAAATGGGACCCTTGCGCTCCTATTCTGATTGGGTGGTTTTTTGCGACCAATGAAATAGTTTAAACAATTTAAAATTACTGTATTTCCCGGCGATTCTCTCTATTGAAATTTCCCCTATTAGCCCCCCGGGTTTCCCCCCGGCGACAAACCCCGTTTTTTTTGGGTTTTTTTAATGTTTTATTGAAATTAAGGGTTTTCCTGCTCTTTATCGAAAAATTTTTTTACACTTAATAAAAAAAAATTTTTTTTGTTTTTTTTCTTCATGCCGCCCCGGGGGCCCCGTTGAGTGCGAGATTTCAAAAGCCCCCAATCTCTCCATAGACTAAAAGGGGAAAGAAGTAGCTTGCCCCTTTGATTGGCGGGGATAGCCAAGCCACCCCCTTAGTCACCCCAATCGCCCCTTTTCTTTTTTTAAAGGTATTTTGAATTTTCCCCCGCCGTGGGATTCTGTTTTGGTCAAAAGTTTCTCCATAGGTTTTAAGGGGACTAGGGTCGCCCCTATTTGTTTGGTTAATACCCTTCATGGGTTTAAAAATTTGGGCCCACTGTCCTCCTTTTGTTTGGGTGAGTACCCAAATTCCCCGGTAGTTTAAACCCAAAATCAGTCTTTTAAAGCTTTTTTTACTGTTTTTTGAACTATCCCCCGGGGGTTTCGGAAATTGGTCAAAAATTCCCCCAATAGGTTTTAATGGTTGTATTTTGCTAATTTGATTTTTTGGGACCATCCGGAAATCCATTTTGGGCCCAGTATCACTTTTAAGAATTATAGATGATAATAGCTAGTCTTTAAACTTTTAAAATTTTCCCTAGTGCTTGGTAAAGTTTGTGAGGGAAAAAGTATATTTTACAAGGGGGGTTGTTATCGGGGCCCTTGTTGAGGGGGGGCGTTTACCAAGGGAGTCACAATTTGCTTTGTGTGGTCTAAAAAATCACTGGGGGTGTAATTTTTTTAGGGGAAATCCCTGGGAAAAATAGGGGGTACGCATCAAGTCATGGATTTTTCCAGTGGAGGGTTAACCTCTTAAGAAATTTGTAGAGGAAATTTTCCCTTTGGCACTCTATTCGGGGTATAATTGGGTGAAAAAACCAAAAATTGAAAAATAAAAATTTTTTTATAAAAGGTTTTTTACACCGAGTATTTTTTATTTTTTTTCAAAAAAACTTTATTGGTAAACAAAGAAAATACCCGGGGGTTCTTTAAAAATTGGGTTTAATATATTTCCATTTTGTATATATTTTTTTGGTTTTGCATACCCTTTGGGACCCTTTTTGGTCCCCAAAAAGGGCCTTTTTAAATGAATTTTTTAAAAATTTAAAAACCAAAAAGTATTCCCGGTTTGGGATTTTTGGTAATCTTTTTTTTCAAAAAGGGGGAATAATTATTGTTCTGTACTTTTATTTTTTTTTGGTTTTTGTAAAAAAACAAAAAAAGATGAATTTAAAAAATTTTAAAAAAACCCGTTAAAGTGAGTTACAATGGTTTTTAAAGTGTGTCACTAACAAACGGGTTTCTTTTCTAGAGGGGGTTATGTATACTAACAATTTTGTTGTTTTTGTTTTTATTATTTTTTGAGTTTTTAGTTGAAAAAAAAGGGCCAAATTTTGGGACCGAAAAGTTCCCGAGTTTGCGAATCTAAAGAGGGTATATTTCCAAAAATGGAAAAATATTGAAACTAATTTTTAAGGAAAACCCGGTTTTTTTTCATTGGGTTTCCAATAAAGTTTTTTTTAAAAAGAAATTAAATTTAAAATGGTGTGCAACCCTTTTTTTACAAAAAATTTAAAACCCCTTAAAAAACTGGCCATTCGAAGGAGGGAGGCCCTTTTTACTGGGGAAAAATACTTATTTGTCAGTTGCGTAACACTTGGTTTCGCAGGATTTTGTTTCAAGTAAGATATAAGCTGAGAAAGTTTGCTGCCGGGAAATTAGAAGTAGCTGTACCCGTGGGCTAAAAAGGGCGCACCCCCAACGCCACCCGTGTGGATCCCAGGTGATCTCTCTATTTTCCCCCTGGCCCCTTTCCCAGCTGTGTTTTTTGATGAAAGGAAAGCTTAAAAGATGCCGGGGGGGAGCTTTTGGAAACCTTTTTAGGGGGGCACCCGTGCCCGGGGTTTTTGTTCAGGAAAATCTCTCTATCTTCGCTGGTCCTGGTTCCCTTTTATGCCAAAAGATGAAGTTATAAGATGCCTGATGACCTTTTTAAACCCCTATAAAAGATGTGATGTAAGTATTTGGATTTCCCTTTTTTTGCGTGCTTTGCCTTTGAAAACCCAAAAATTTTGATGCCCTTTCCTTTATAAACTATATTTTGCAAAGTTTTATAAAAATATCACACAAACTTCTTGTAGTTTTATGTAATCATTGAATTACTCATATAATAAAGTAAATAAAGCATTGGATGTTGCCTTCTTTAAAGCCGTTCAGGACCCACACAAAGAGTTGGCAAAACAAATGGTTCACTGTCGCTCCTATTCTGATTTGCCGGTTTATGCCGACCAATCAGAATAGCTTTCTGATTTTGAATTACTGTATTTCCCGGCAATTTCCAATATCCTAATTCTTGAATTGGGATATTGGAAAGTGATTTTGTTTTATGTATTTTTAATTTTGTAGGTTTCAGTTCTTTTCCTGAGAATGTTGAATGCCTTTATAAAGGCGATTTTTGATTCATACTCCGCACCGACATCTGGAATGATTTCTCGCTGTTCCAGCCTGTCTCGCATCGGAACTGTTTTACAGCGCCTAAGTCCCGCACTGTGCCCATGTCCCCGCACTGTGCCCCACACACACTGGCGAGGCGCAGGGAACTTTTCCCCGCATGTATGAGTGCGCTACCTCCGGCGGCGAATCATAGGCGCAGCGCCGCACTGCGCCTAACACACTGGCCAGGCGCGGCGGACTTTTCCCCGCATGTATGACCGCACTACCTCCGGCGCCGAATCATAGGCGCAGCGCCGCACTGCGCCTCGGACCCGCACTGCGCCTAACACGCTGGCGAGGCGCGGCGGACTATACATTGTATGTATGAGCGCGCCCCGGCCCCGACATAAATCAGGCACAGATTCCGCCGGAAAACTGGCGGAAAGGTGCGCCCCGACCCGGCGGTATTCATACATGTGGCTCAGAGTGTGCAGGCAGCCAATCACAGCGCAGGGGTCGTGTCCGGGGCATATCCCAGCAGGCTGAATGAGATGTCAGTCAGCCAATCACAGTGCAGGGGGTGTTTCCAGGGCGGAATTCATATGGGGGCGTGTCCCGAATAGCCAATCACAGAAAAGGGTGTGTGTCCCGACTAGCAGCAGCAGAGATAGAAAAACAGATGCACAGAAAAGCTCATATCTACTGTACTAAGTGACTTAGGTAATGCAACTCAATTACAAAAGTGCTTATTTTTACTATCCACATAATCTGAGGTATGATCTTTGTAGCGAGAAATCCCCTTTAAAGATTATTTAACTCCAGGCCATGGCAAGCCCAGATCTCAGTCTGTTTATTAGAGGGCTCCACCTTGCAAAGCTAATGTATCAACCGTTACTTGACTCCATGAATCCATAACAGGAATTTATCATAAAAAGCTGAGGAGGAGTAACAAAGTACTAACTGGGATTTTTTTAAATGATTTTGTAATGTTTTAATTCACGTGATCATGAAAAGTATATACTTTTAATTGAATAATTTACTTTAAGTTATTTGCAGTAAGTTTCAGTGATACCGGATGTTCAAATATTAAACAAAAACATGTATATTTGCTTTGAAGTAAAAAGCTTAGTATATATATCCTTCAAGGATTGAGTTTCTATATTTTTGCGAGTGGTTGTATGTATTATGTCCACAAGTTTATAGGGATTTGATGGTATTTTATTAAAATTCTGCAGTACTGTAAAAAAGATTTCACATGATATTTCTTTTGTTAAACGAAAAATGATGTTAAGTTCAACCAGACCCTGTGATAAAAATATTTGCCACATCAGATATGAAATCAAATAACCAAATTCAGTTGACAGCTGGTTTCAGTTTCACTAGCCACACCGAGGCATGATAACTGGCAGATCTTTTAAAACTAAATACCAATTTAATAGAACCAATGTTAGGTGGGCTAGATGATGCCTAAAGAGATTCAAATACAGATGCAAAACCATGAGCGACATCTATGAATTCACCTTTGCCATTTTTTATCATATATTGCTGGTTCTATAAATGTATGAACAGGTGTAGGGCCAAACTTGGCGCATTGTGGGCCTGGCGACACATTTTAATGCACCAAATTTTGGTGTAAAACTGCCATATAAAGTTTGGCACATAACATTCTATGCACAAATTTTGAGTGTAATGCACCAAAAATGTTTGCCGCGTAACACTTTCCTTCATACTGCCATATTATACACTTCTCTATGTCTATTTAGAACTGGTGTTTTCGGTTGTAAGTAACAAATATGGCGCAGGCAAATTCAAAGCCCCAAGTCTTTAAAATGCTCTCTGCTCTCTGAAAATCCTGAAGAAGAATGTCTGTTCAACACTGAAAGCTCAATCACAATTATTATATACAGCAGGACAATTATCTAAAGTACTCAAGCAAGTTCACCTTTGAATTACTTAAAAGAAACAATTAAGGTTTAGATTAAGGTTTTGGAGTGGTCAAGTCAAAGCCCTTTCTTTTATCCCATTGAGATACTGTTAAAAGACTTTAAATGGGCAGTTCATGCTTTAAAAACTATATTTATTGGGTATCGCCCTAATCGTATCGAACCACAGAGTAAAACTAACATGTCACGAACACTGCGCGGTAAAAGTTGATGCTTGAAAACCTTCCACTGTGTCCACAATACAACAATTCTGCAAATAAGAGTGGGCCTGAATTCCTCCACAGCTATGTAAGGGACTCATTACAGGCAATTGCACATGTTTGATTGCATTTGTTACTACAAAGAATGGCACAACCAGTTATTAGGTTTAGGAGGGTATTTGCTTTTGAACGTAGATAATACAGGTTTTGAACAATTATTGTGCTTACAAAAACTGTATGATCATCTCAAAGCTTTATGCTTTATTTGTTCTCATATTGCCTTTATTTTAAATTAGGAATAGTTGGATTATCTGACACATTTAAATGTGATACATTTGCAAATAGCACTGCATATAAGCTACCACTTAAAATTTAAGAACGCATAAGCATAATGTGTTTAATTATTTTTTTTAATATGTCATATTGCAAAGAACAAATTAAATTTAAATTAAATTTAAAGAATTAGAGAATAGTGATTCAAATAGCTCTCTTTACAAGCACAATTTGGCTAACATTGGCATAATATTTGTGTTTGCATAATTCTGAATCAAAAATTCTTCTTGTGTTTTTCTGACCTCTAGAAAGCACCTGCAGGAGTCACATACCTAACAAATACATAGAAATACAGCCAGACATCTGGACTCTAACCCTAACCATAACTATTTTCTTGATCCTATGTAAACACAGGGCAAAAAAAGTACAGTGATGTTGGTGTCACACAACAGTATCCCTTTTGAAAAGTTATTCAAGCCCCATAGTTAAGTCTGTTTAGTTTACTTTTTACACACAATGAAAATTTTAGAAGTCCCAGACAAATGTGTAAACCCCTATAGCAGCGTGATTTGCCAAAAATGACGTAGGCTTTATAGTAGAGGTGCAAGTTTTTCGAATTTGCTTTCTACATACCATTATAATTTTAGAAGTCCCACACAAATGTGAAAGACCACACTGCAGTGTGATTTTCTAAAACGTATTTAGGATCTGAAGTAGAGTTGCATGCCTGTTAACTTTGCTTTTTGCACACAATGAGAATTTTAGAAGACTCACACAGATTTAAAAGACCACATAGCAGGATGCCTTGCCAACAATTACTTATTCCCCATTGCAATGAAAAGTCAACATGACAGACTGACCTGAAATCTGCAATATGAATTTTGATGTCATCAGCGTGTAGCTCATGAAGGAAGTCATGTGTTGTGGGCTGGTTTAGCAGATATATAAAGTGTGTGAAAGGCTGTCTGCACCTGTATCATTATTGCTGCCATGGGTGAAAGGGCAGGAAGGGAAGATCTCTCCTTAAGGAGAGCACCGAAACGAACGGCTTGTAGAGTTTTTGTTTTGCCTTTTCGCCCTCTACTTAGCATCTGCATATCACAAGGCATTATGGGAAAGGGGCTGAGAAGCCCACAGCGCCCTCTGTTGGTTGTAACAAATCCTCAATATGCTTTTGACCCACCGAGTCTTGAGAAAGCAAAAAGGATTTTTTAGCCAAGCCAGTATCTCTCATCTACAGACAACGCTGTTTCGGGATTTTTGTTCCTCTTCAGTACAGAGTAGAGAAGATACTGGCTGGCTGTGTGGGAGGCATCGGGTAGCTCAGGAAGGGAAGATCTCTCCTTAAGGAGAGCACCGAACGAACGGCTTGTAGAGTTTTTGTTTTGCCTTTTCGCCCTCTACTTAGCATCTGCATATCACAAGGCATTATGGGAAAGGGGCTGAGAAGCCCACAGCGCCCTCTGTTGGTTGTAACAAATCCTCAATTTGCTTTTGACCCACCGAGTCTTGAGAAAGCAAAAAGGATTTTTTATCCAAGCCAGTATCTCTCATCTACAGACAACGCTGTTTCGGGATTTTTGTCCCTCTTCAGTGCAGAGTAGAGAAGATACTGGCTGGCTGTGTGGGAGGCATCAGGTAGCTCAGGAAGGGAAGATCTCTCCTTAAGGAGAGCACCGAACGAACGGCTTGTAGAGTTTTTGTTTTGCCTTTTCGCCCTCTACTTAGCATCTGCATATCACAAGGCATTATGGGAAAGGAGCTGAGAAGCCCACAGCGCCCTCTGTTGGTTGTAACAAATCCTCAATTTGCTTTTGACCCACCGAGTCTTGAGAAAGCAAAAAGGATTTTTTAGCCAAGCCAGTATCTCTCATCTACAGACAACGCTGTTTCGGGATTTTTGTCCCTCTTCAGTGCAGAGTAGAGAAGATATGAAAGGGGAAATTTATTTGGGTTGCAAAAATGTATTATTATTGGTTTTTGAGCTTAGAATGGCAGTATTTCTGAAAGTGTGCAATTTGTGAATTGTTCGCATGCTAAAGTGCTGTGGTGAAAGTGTTTTGACAAATGACACCATTGCAAATAAGTGAAGTGGAAACTACGAGGCATCACAAGTCATTGATATGAGAAGTGAAAGTTGGCTGTGAAGGTGCACAACAGTGGACCAGTGTAATGGCCGTGTAGGATGTGGATCCTCTGGACCACTACAAGCGGTGTTATAAGCCATATCATGGAGCAAATTCTAGGTGTATCTCGGTTTTCCACAGAGCCTGCTGCAAGGCAGGTTGGGCTTGATGCGGCGGGAGACTACCAGGTTACTGCCCTTTAACTCTGACTTGCTTGCTCTGGCAGCCAGGTGCAGCATGGTACAGAATCAACAGGCAAGTTCGCAGTTGTGGATAGGCAGAAAGGCAGGCATCAGGCAAACATGGTCAGTGGACAGATGCCAAGGCAAGACAGGAAAGCTAAACAGAACATTTTCTCTAAGGCGCTGGGCACTGTAAATCCGGCAAAGAAACATAGGAACTGACTGGAAGAACTAGAGTCAGCACCTGGCAATTAGCCCATAACTGGTGCACTGGCCCTTCAAATTTCACTCAGCTGGTGCCTGCAGCCCAACATGCAGACCACAGTGCCAGTAATAGCTGGAAGAATGACAGAAGGGACTCGAGTGCATCCGCTGCCCCACATGTGGACTATGGGGCTGTTAGAAACAGTTCACACCCCTTGACCCCATCCCCCTTTTTAGATTGAAGGAACTTCTGAATAAGGTCCCAGTCCTGAATATTAGCCTCCGGTTCTCAAGACCTCTCCTCTGGCCAGAACCAATTCAAGTCGATAAGAAAGTACTACTTTTCCCTGTTAGACTTTATGGCCAGAATTTCTTTAACTTCAAAAACATCTTCAGAATCAGCTTCGGGAGATGGAGAGATGTCCTCACGGGTAAAGCAGTTGAGGACTACCAGCTTGAGGAGGGAGACATGGAAGGAGTTCGCAACAGGAAGAGTTTGTAAGCCACTGGGTTGATGTGTTGGAGAACATTGAATGAACCCAGGAACCATGGACACAACTGGTAGCTGGGGATTTTCAGGCATCCGTACTTAGCAGATAGCTACTACTATCTTCTTCTTTTGTCTGCTTTAGTCATCATGTGAGAGAATGCTCGTTGTAAGACTTGTCTGGTCTCTTGCAAAATTAGTCATAAAATCTCAGATTTGGGCATCCACAGCAGGGACTTAAGATGAACCTGCTAGAGGGAAAGGAGGACGAGGGAGTTGATTGTATACAATATAAACGGGTTAGACTGTCTGAGTCGGACTCCAGATCATTATAAGAAAATTCTGCCCAGTTTAAAAGATTGGACCAGTTATTTTGGGGTTCTGAGATGAAGTGATGCAAGTAGTTTCTCAAAACCTTGTTCACCCTTTCTACTTGGCCGTTGGTATGGGGATGATAAGCTAAGGAGAAATCTAATTTGAGCTGAAAATGGGAGCAGACTGCATGCCAGAATTTAGAAACAAATTGGACTCCCCCGTCTGAGAGAACACTCTGGGAAAGGCCATGCAGGTGAAAAATATGACCAAAGAAATGGCCAGTAAGCTGAAGAGTCAAAGGGAGACTGGGCAAAGGGATGAAGTGGGACATCTTCAGGAACTAGTTCGTAACCAGCCAGGTGATGGTGTTGTCCGAGGATGGTGGTAGGTCAGTAATGAAGTCCATGGGTCCCAGAACACTTCAGAATGGGCAGGGGCTACAGAAAGCCAGCAGGTTTGTGATGGGGAGTCTTGTTACAGGCACAGGTGGTACAAGAAAGAACAAAGTCCTTGACATCACAACCTAGATTAGGCCACCATTAATGACGAGATATGAACATGCAGGATTTTTGAACCCTAGAAAGTGACCCCACTTCAAATTTATTTTCCTTAGATCAGGAGGTATAGATGTTTTCCCTGGAGGAACACATTAGAGTTCCATGGGCGCTGCCAAGATCAGACATTCAGGAGAAACAATATGCTGAGGTGCAGAGTCTAAGCCAGCTAGATCAGAGGCATGGGAGAGAGCATGAACTTGGATATTCTTGTCTGCTGGTCTGAAATGAATCAAGAAATGAAACTTGGAGAAGAAAAGGGACCACCTGGTTTGCCAGGGATTCAAGGACTGTGCTGCCTGAAGATCTAACAGATATTTATGGTCTGTGAATATATGATGATCGGGTGATAAGTTCCCGCTGGTAAATGGCAGCATGCTTCCAAAGCCAACTTAATGGCCAGTAAATCTCAATTCCCAATAGTGTAATTTCTTTTGACAGGTATGAAAGTTGTAGAGAAAAAGCTGCATGTAATATTCTTGCCTTTGGGGGGTTTCTGTGTCAGGACTGCGCCTACAGGTGAGGCATCCACTTACAGGAAGAAGGGCTTCTCAGGGTCGGGCCTAGACAAGATAGGAGCCAAGGCAACGGTGGACTTCAAATGACTGAATGTGTCTTCTGCCTCGGGGGACAAAGACTTGGGATTTCCGTTATTCTTGGTAAGCACCACAATAGGCGTCACCACCATGGAGAAGTGCGGAATAAGCTGCCGGTAATAGTTGGCGAATCGCAGGAAGCTATCTGTGGCTCCTAGATCCACTGACCGTGGTCATTGAAGGACAGAAGATAACTTAGTAGAATCCATCTGAAGTGCTTTGTTGGAGACAACGTGCCCAATGAAGGGTTGACTGGTTTGTTCAAATATGCATTTTTTAAGTTTGGCATAGAGTTGATTGTCTTAGAACCTTAAAGACTAGCCAAGTAAATCAAGATGTCGTCCAGATACCCGACAACACACGAGTAGTGTTGAGCGATTATTATCGACAAAGTTGAAATCGGCACAGTTTTTATGTTGATCGAAATTTTTAGATCATGCGATAATTTAGGTTAAAATCTGTGCATCATCTATTAAGATCACGCCATTTTCGGCGCTTCCTGTCATTTTGGCGGCCAGCAAATCAGCTTACAGAATAGAGCAGGGTGAGATGTGTGTGCGACGTCATGACTGGGATGTGTATGGTTGCGATTGGCTGGAAAAAATCACATGACCTCGTTTTACATAGAACAGCGTTTCCTGTTCAGCCTCAGTGTCTCTCAGCGTCTCAGAGCAGAAGGATGTGTGCTCTGCTTGTGTCCAAACAGCTCAGCAAAATTATTCTATTTCTTCACAGAGAAACCTCTACTATTAGCTGTGATCCTTACAATTTAGTTAGATTAGAGATTGGAAGATTTTATGTAGTTAGGTAGAGAATTTTAAAGGAGCATCTACCGCTGTAAAGTCACGGGGGGGAGCGGAGGGGGGGCCCCCGCGGGCGAACACAGACAAGCTCTATAAAGAATACTGGATAAAGTTCACCAAGACTTAGTGTAGACATTGCACTGCAATAGCTTTATTATTAACAGTTTTCTATTGAAATATTTCCTGGATATTGGGCAGCCTGAACTTATAGGATACACATCTTTTCTAGTAACTGCAGGTCTCTTTGTTAGGTGCAAAACTCCACTTTTATTATCAGTATACATTTCAGATAGGTGTTCATTTTCAATTTTGCCCATTCCACCTTTGTTGATATATCCACCTTGCACTTAAATTTGAATCCAGCAATTTTATAGTCACCACAGGTGAATTGAAAGGTGCCAAAAATATCTTGTATTATACGAATACATAACAGATACGTGTTTTTTGACTTTGGCGCACTACAGCTTTGTTCATTGAGGCAGCTTGCACTTAAATCTGAATCAGCAATTTTATAGTCACCACAGGTGAATTGAAAGATGCCAAAAATTCTTGTATTATACGAATACATAACGTACGTGTTTTTGACTTTGGCGCACTACAGCTTTGTTCATTGAGCCAGCTTGCACTTAAATTTTAATACAGCAATTTTATAGTCACCACAGGTGAATTGATAGGTGCCAAAATACCTTGTATTATCCGAATACATTTCAGATACGTGTTTTTTCACTTTGGCGCAGGCCAGCTTTGTTGATAGATCTACTTTGCAGTTATATTTGAATCCAGCAATTTTGTTTTGATTTGAGGGATTTGAGAATAGCTGTGATTTGCCGTCTTTTAGTCTTTTAGAAGTCATTGCCGTCTTTTAGAAGTCATATTTATAATTTTTTGGGGTCATGTAGCTGTGAGATACAGCAATAATCATGGTCCTTTGGAACAGAAATGTGGCTTTTAAGTGGCATTTCTCCCTCACAATTTTTAATAGTGGCTGAGAAGTCATATTTATAATTTTTTGGGGTCATGTAGCTGTGAGATACAACAATAATCATGGTCCTTTGGAACAGAAATGTGGCTTCTAAGTGGCATTTCTCCCTCACAATTTTTAACAGTGGCTGAGAAGTCATTTTTATAATTTTTTGGGTCATGCTGCTTTGAAATGCAGCAATACTACAGGTCTTATTATAAAAAAATGTTGTTTCTAACAGACATTTGTTCTTCACAATTGTCCAAAGTGGCTCAAGGGTCATGCTTTGAATTTCTGGGGGCATTTTGCTTTGAAATGCAGCTATACTACAGGTCCTATTATAAAAAAATGTTGTTTCTAACAGACATTTGTTCTTCACAATTGTCAAGAGTGGCTCAAGGGTGATGGTGCTGTCAGAAACAGGAATAGGTAGGACACTGTTAATGGACACATATTGCAAAATGACTTGTTTTTGCAAGATCTTTAACATAGCTATCAATCCCTGTATTGAGACAACCCATTTAATACAAATAAAAAAAGAGAAACAAAGACATGGTGGGATTCCATCCTATTTTAAAAATGTGTTTTCTAGAATTAAACTACTAAAAAACTTGCATGTACAAAATAGCTGGTAAAAAAATTCCTCTGAATTGTACAAGGGAGGTACAGGAAAACTTGACCAGATGTAGGTTATTCAGAGGACATGGAGTATGGAGCACGGACAGAGAACAAAGTACAGAGACAATTTCCTCCAGCACGTTGAGTAAAATAAGAAAAAGAACCAAGAAAAAGAGCACCTGGGTGGAACAGGAGCGTTAACCACCAGTATTTCCAAGTGAAGCTCAATTGGTCCACACTCATACGGAGGGGCAAGCGCTACCCAGGACAGGGACAGTATATGTCCAGTGAAACTAAAATGGTGGTTGAAAGACTCCTATTTCCGGCACTTTTTAATCTGTGGGTCAGACAGGTTTAATGGTCATACTGCGGTCCAGGACAGGTATAGTCAATGTCCAGTTCAACTAAAATGGTGGTTGAAAGACTCCTTTTTCCGGCACTTTTTAATCTGGGGTCATGCAGGTTTGGGGCTCATGCTGTGGCCCAGGACAGGTATAGTCAATGTCCAGTGAAACTAAAATGGTGGTTGAAAGACTCCTTTTTCCGGCACTTTTGAATCTGGGGGTCATGCAGGTTTGGGGCTCATGCTGTGGCCCAGGACAGGTATAGTCAATGTCCAGTTCAACTAAAATGGTGGTTGAAAGACTCCTTTTTCCGGCACTTTTAAATCTGGGGGTCATGCAGGTTTGGGGCTCATGCTGCGTTCCAGGACAGGGATATTCAATGTCCAGTTCAAGTAAGATGATGGTTCAAATCATACTGCCTTCTGGCACTTTTTAATTTGTGGGTGATGCAGGTTTAAGGGTCATGCTGTGGTACAAGACAGGGATAGTGAATGGTGTGTGATTTTTTTTCTGTGGCTTTTATAACCTAAGTGTGTTGCCTAAGATGTAGCACGTATCCATTTGACTGTTGTGGATGTTAATTCCAGGTTCTCCAGCCCTGTTTGGGTGTAAGAATGAAGGTGTTGTTGCTCTCCCATAGACTTTAATGGTCATCGCTCATAATCGACCACTCACTATCGACTATCTTGTCGATGATGGTCGACTATCGACCATCGACCGATGTCGATGGTCAACGTAATCGCTCAACACTACACACGAGTACAGAAGATCTCTGAAGATCTCATTAACAAATTCATGAAAGATGGCTGGAGCATTGCATAGGCCGAAAGGCATTATTAGATGCTCAAAATGTTCATCACAGGTGTTGAAGGCGATCTATTTAAGATTACATAAGAAAAAAACTCTTTTGTTAGCTTTCCAAGATGTTTGCAACAACATGCCTACTATGTGCAAATGTACATAGAAGAATTGAAGCTCCTTTGAAGACAAAATGTCCCCACATAGTAATTTAATTTACATTTCTCTTTGTTCATTCACATTTTGGAAAGCATTGCAGTTTTCCTGCATTTCTCCCACACCTGTCTTTAGAGAAGTCTAATGACATGTCTCCACTGCACTGAAACACAATTGTGTTTTTGGCGGTTTAAGGATTCTAAAACTGCCAAAAATACGATTGTTTAGGCAGCATTTAATAGAAAAAAATGACTGGTAGTCTACACAGATCGTTTTTTCTCCGCTCGTCTATCGTATAATATGCTGGTGCTTTGAGTTTTTTCAACGTCTTACCATGCAAGCAGTTGTATGGGCTGATGGCAAAACAATTAGAAAAGTTTTTATGCAAAACATGACAAATACCGCGGCCGTGCATCTGAAAAAAAAAAAAAAAAAAAACATAGGGTTTTGGATGTTTTTTGTCCGGTGCAGTGTTGACCTAGCCTAAATCGAATTAGAATTTGGACACCTTTTGCCTTCAAAACAGCATCAATTCTTCTAGTCACACTAGCACACAGTTTACGGCCTCCATACACAGGACACCACATATGAGAACTTAGGCTTCCTTCACACTGTCATCATGGTTCATTCCTATTACAATTAACCAGTAAAGCCAATAAGTTGTTAAAATTATGAAATTTAAAAATAACCTTTAAAAATTAGGTATGAAGAATGAAATATTTATTTGAATAGGAACTTAGAAGTGATTATTAACCCAGACATAATAGAATCAATTCATCATGGTAGTTTAACTGACCTTGAATGCCTCTTTTTTGGGTTTTAAGATTGTCTATTTATCAAGAAGAGGAAATTGATTTATTGGAATAATAGTCATTAGAAGACAGCTATTTCCATGAAATATCTTGAAAATTAATTGTACCTTCCAGTTAAATGAAGTGTTTTTTTTTTTTATCTTTACACAGGGTAAGCTATAGTATTTAAAAAAGGACAAAGTAATTTCTTGTCACAATCCTACAATTATATACACTAATAAAACAAGAATTTTTTAATTATAATATTAAAAAAAATGTTATATTATTAATAAACTAAAAAAATAAATGAATCAGGCTGGTAATACATAGTTTTACCCTCAGTAGACTATTTTACATATCATTTCTTACTTAGTTCAATTACATTTTAAGTCAAAGCTTATGAACAATGTCTTTTTGAGCCTTATTAACAGATCTAGAGGGAAGCCAGAGCCTCATCAGCAAATGAAAACTATCATGTAGGCATAACTACAGTCAAAGAAGCCAGAACAGATGCTTTAGGGACCAGAGGTTTAGGGGGCCCACTCAATGTCATGTTATCTTATTGTAGGGGATAAAAAGTTGATGGCTTTCTTTCTTATCTAGCACTATTATGTAGGTTCTGTGATTTATGGCAATATTATATTTATCCAGTATCTGACTGCAGTGCCTAGGGCCCACTGGTGGAGTTGATTCTTGGGTCTACCTATGGAGTTGATTTTGAGCGCACACCCTACAACTACTCTACATGTCTCTTATACTCAGCCTCTTGCTTTTTGCCTCTCTCTGTCTTTCTATTTCTTTGAAGCATGTATATGCAGTTTAGAAGAAACAGGTCGACCATGCTCAGGGGTCTACCAGAGATTTTCCCTGGTCCCATGTGGGCCAGTCTGAGCCTGTGTATCCTTTAATTATTGTTACTTTTGTAGCTGTTTCACTTCGTGTCATTTGGCAGTGTTACCCATCTCATTTTAGTGTGGGACAATATGAATTCAAGTTCTACCCTTGGTAGCAGTGCAAAACAAATGCCACTGTACAATGCCCCTAATCATCCCCATCAGCATCAACCAAATACCACAATACAGTGCTCATATATAACATCCCCTAGCAACACCAAATGACTCCCCAGAAAGCCATATAAATACCATAGTGCAACACAAAATGGACATTTAATGTGGCACACACATTTAAAATGCCAAATTCCTGCCCATGCAAAACTACTCTTCATTAATTTATTTTATGGATGTGGTTTCCCACCTCACCAGTCAGGACAAGCAGCCCACCACTTGGACTCCCACCTATGAGACATTTGTGGCATGTACCACCAATATGTCACAAATATCTGGGATAGAAAATCTTCTTTAAGGGGGCTAAGTATTCAGTTTTACTGTTTGAGGTATTTTGGTTGTCCTTGTATTTGTTTCTGCTAATTGCCATAGGAAGTTCTAAAAAATCTAAAACTTGAAATTGCAGTACAACACCACAATCATTGAACAGCAATATCGCCCTGTAACCTGTTAAAATATTAAAAGGTATATTTATAGTATATGTCAGGGCACAATGAGGTGTTGCATCTATGTTAGGGTGCTGTCGTTATACGATTGATATTAAAGGAGTTGTCTCCCCTCAGAGTTTCATAGATGCAACTTGTCAGTTCCTGGTCAGACTGTCTGTAATTAGCATACGAGCTCTGTGCATTCACTCCATGTATTCAAATGTATTAAACGTGTTTTCAGTCTTCTAATTAGTTTAGATTAGCTTAGAAGCTTCTCTGAAACTGCTGGCAGAGATTTATCTAAAGTAAACAGCAGTAATTACTAGGTTTTGTCTGAAAATTCAGATAACATGCAAGCTCTCACTCTGGCTAAGTGACCTGTGTGATGACCTCACTCCCTGCTACCACATAGAACAAACAGCAGGAGAGAAAAGAGTACACAGGGCGGTCACAGGGTGAACCAAATAGAGCCAGGAAGGTGATACAATCATTTGTAGCTCCTTAACAAAAAAGATGAACAAATCAATGTATTTGGAAAATGTTTTCATTTCATGTTCCCTACATTTTGAAAGCCATTCTTTGTAGTGAGACAACCCCTTTAATTTTAAATTATACAATTTTATATCATTTTTATATTATATAATTTTATATTAATTTTATATGACATCATTTTATCTAGTTTTAGAATTATCAATACTTAGTTTACATGCCTTTAGTACTATTATTTGGGAAATAATTGGTATTTCTTTGCCTATTGGCAATAAGAGTTTGTTTAGCATAGCCCCAGCTATCTCTCGGGAATTCTGTCAAGTTTTTTCACCAATCATGGCACTTATGATGCACAACATATATAAATGGCCCTGCAACACTTTCATTCATACTCTGATTTACACTCATCTAAAGAGATTCAGAACTGGCGAGACGGTGCCAGTTTTCATACATGTTGCCCTATCACCCTAAGTGCTGATGAAGAAAGGAAATTAGTGCCAGAATCAATTACCAGTACTATTCTGCTGGAGTGCTGTGTCCAGCACTGGCAAGGTCCAACATCCAAGTTTTAAATGTGCTTATATCCAATGTATTTTAAAGGCATGCCTTAAGGAATGTTCACATGAGAAGTAAAATTCTGCTGTGGTCCTATGTAGTTTACAATCAGTATTTCTTATGATTATTGCATGTTAATTTAAGGTAATTTTTCGGATTCAGAATCCGACTAAAGAATGATCATGTTCAAAGATTTTTTATCCCATGTGTTGGCTTTAAAATGGAAAGCCCAAAACTTGCGTTGTACAAACAACAATGCATATTATATATTAAGGTCACAGTGAATAATTTTCTTTTGGTTTTAGATGAGTATTTCAAGTTGGAATCCAAGTGGATTATGACTTAAAATACTCTGTGTGGACAAATACTTACTCTAATATTTTCTGCAGCGTGTATTGTAATCTTGTTAACATAGTTTGAAGAAACTCTGTATACTTTAAGCTATACTTCATGAAAACATTGTTGTACACTTATTTATGCATTTTACAGACAATTTTGGCAGTCCTTAATATTTTTGCAGTCAAACAAGTGGGTCACACTTTATTTTTAGAAGACAAAAAAATTTAAACAGTTAATTTTGTACTTATTGTTCCCATGTTTTCAGAGGAATGCAGTCTTCCATTCCCACACACCACCATAGAGTATAGAGCAGCAATGTTTCAGAGGATTAACCTCATTGTTGTGTAAGCACAGAATAGTACATCAAATATTTTAGCCCATATGACTTTCTTTTTTGGCACACATTAGTTCTTTATTCAAAAGGGCTGTCCAGATTGATACATTTTTTGATTTTTTTTTAAATTGATTACAAATATACTTTCAGTGAGATACAGTAGCTGACCTAATATCCAGTTATCAGTCCAAATCCCACTCCACTTTCAACAAAAAAAGGATCTTCATCCAGTGTTGACAGCTGTTTAGTGATGTGCTTGAAGAGAACCCTCTTTTTGGCTCAGTTCAATAGATCACCCACCTTCCTTTTCCATTATAGCTGATGCAGAGACAAAGATGGCGGCAGGCTTAGCTAATGAAATGAACCTCTGAACCAGCCTTGATTAAGCATATCATTAGACACATGTTGACCAGCTCCATTTCTATGGTAAAAAAGATCAGAAGTTGACTAGCTAATAGCGGGACATCAGCGCAGCTACTGTGTTGAAAGTAAATTGGTATTTGTAATCAATTTCAATTAAAACAGGTTAAAAGGTTTGGAATAAATCTATTTTTAAGGAAAAGACTTGATAAAAGGAAATAGTTTACCATTCCTTTGCCACAAAATAACAGAAAATGTTTACTCTGCCTATCACTGGTCACTAGTGTTGAGCGATTGCGTTGGCTATCGAGATCGATCGATAGTCGATAGTCGGCCGCTATCAATAAGGTTTTTCGATAGTGAGCATCGATTATGAGCGATTACCATTAAAGTCTATGGGAGAGCAACAACACCTTCATTATTACACCCAAACAAGGCTGGAGAAGCTGAAATTAACATCCACAACAGTCAAATGGATACGTGCTACATCTTAGGCAACACAATTAGGTTATAAAAGTCACAGAAAAAAAGTCACAGACCATTCACTATCCCTGTCTTGTACCACAGCATGACCCTTAAACCTGCATCACCCACAAATTAAAAAGTGCCAGAAGGCAGTATGATTTGAACCATCATGTTACTTGAACTGGACATTGAATATCCCTGTCCTGGAATGCAGCATGAGCCCGAAACCTGCATGACCCCCAGATTTAAAAAGTGCCGCAAAAAGGAGTCTTTCAACCACCATTTTAGTTGAACTGGACACTAACTATATCTGTCCTGTACTGCAGAATGACCATTAAACCTGTCTGACCCACAGTTTAAAAAGTGCCAGAAAAAGGAGTCTTTCAACCACCATTTTAGTTGAACTGGACATATACTGTCCCTGTCCTGGGCCACAGTATGACCATTAAACCTGTCTGACCCCCAGATTACAAAGTGCCGGAAAAAGGAGTCTTTCAACCACCATTTTAGTTGAACTGGATATTGACTAGAACTGTCCGTGCCCACAGGACCCAGGGCCCGGGAGTTACGTGGGTTGGTGAGACCCAGGTGGGCCCGTCATCTATTAAAACCCAGGTTAAAAGCCTGATAAAGCAACAACAAAAACTGTCGTGTAAAGCAAGTGCAAGCGGAAATGGAGAACTCACCCTTCCCTCAGTACACGTCAAGACGGGGTAGCGTTTGCCCCCCCGTATGAGGGGGCCCAATTAGTTTTTCACTTGGAAATTATGGGTTAACGTCCTGTTACCCCCGGGTGCCTTTTTGTTTGGGATTCTTTTTCTCTTTTTAAATCAATTGCTGGAGAATTGCTTGTATTTGTTCTTTGTGCTCCATACCCATGTTTAATACCCTCATTGGTCAATTTTTTCTGTACCCCCCTTGTACAATTCGGGGGAATTTTTTTTCCCCGCTATTTTGTCATGCAAGTTTTTAGTGTTTAATTCTAAAAAACACATTTTTAAAATAGGATGGAATCCCGCATGTCTTTGTTTTTTTTTTTCATTGTTTTAAATGGTTTTGTCTCAAACAGGGATTGATGCTATTTAAAGATCTTCCAAAAAACCCGTCATTTTGCTAGTTCCATTAACAGTGCCCAACCTATTCCTGTTTTGCGCACCATCACCTTGGCCACTTTGACAATTTTGAACAAATGTCTGTTAAAAACAAATTTTTTAAATGGGGACTGTAGTATGGGTGCATGTCACAGCAAAATGCCCCAAAAAAATTCAAGCATGACCCTTGACATTTTTGGCTTTTTGTGAAAAAAATTTGGAAAAAAAACAAAAATTTTTTTTTTTAGAAAAAGGACCTGTAAAAATTGCTGTTTCAAAGCAAAATCCCCCCCAAAAAAATTCAAAGCATGCCCCTTGGGGAGCCTTTGGTAATTGGGGAAAAATGTCTTTTGAAACCCAAATTTTTTTTAAAAGGACCTGGATTGAGCATTTAAAAGCACATCCCCCAAAAATTTAAAAATGATTTTCAGCCAATTTTAAAAAATTTTGTGGGGAGAAATGCCCCAGAAGCCCCCATTTTCTTTCCAAAAGGACAAGTTTAAGCTGTATCTTTTACATCCCCCCAAAAAAAAAAATTTAGGACTTCTCCCCCCCACTGTTAAAATTGGGGGAAATGCCCACTTAAAAAAACCCAATTTTCGTTCCAAAAGACCTAATTATAGCTTTTTCCCCCCCCACAGCAAATGACCTAAAAAAAAAAACCTTGCCCCTTTGGAAAACTTCTAAGAAAAAGTGGAAATAAAACGGTGTTGTCAGAAACCTTGCTGCTTTTACAGTCTTTCCAGCAAAAAAGAATAAAAAGGAAAGAGAATAAAAATTTGCAAAAAGAAAAAACATTTTAAAAAATTTTTCGAGGACCATTTTTTTTGAAAGGATTTGAAGAGCCCGGCAACAAGGGTGATCCCCAATTGGGGGGCCAAAACTTTCAGAACCCATGCCTGTTTCATTTTGATGAAAGTCAAACGATCCACATTTTTTTTGGAAAAGCCGGAGCGTTGTTTGTAAACCCCCCCGTGTGCAAAAAGGCCGCTCAAATATGCCCCGGGGCTCTGGGCAGGAAAAACACCTTATGGGTGAGAGCCAGTCGGCCCATTCGTTAATTTTGGATCCCCAAAATTTCTTTGGGCCCCGGAACACATGCAAAAACTGGGTGTTAACCCCAGATAGTCGTGCCCATGATTTAAGCTGATCTCTGTGTGTTGGATGTGTCCTGCAATTCATCTTTGGTAGGGTGGTTTAAACAAAGATTCCCAGGGTCACCCATTAGGCTTTCCGCCACCTTCCCTGCTGTCCCCGCTACGCCCCTTTTTGGGCATCTCTGCGTCATTGTGTTGTTTTTTCCACGTAAATTTTGGGGAACGTAGCAGACCAAAGATTTTCCCCGTTGATCAATCAGCAAGGTTCCTTTTCCCTTTTGAAAATTTTTTACTTCAAATTTGGTGGGTGGGGGGAAAGTGCTGATTTTTGTTTTGTACCGGGGACCCAGGGGGGTGGCCCCCCCTTTAATTTGTTCATTTTTATGGCCTTAATGGGGGATCATGTTGGAGGAATGGGCATCCAAGAAAAATTGTGAGAGATGGAGCCTTGACCCCCAACTCTGGGTCGAGGGGCACAAACAAACCCCCTTTTTTCATCTTCCTCCTCCCCCCCTCAAATTCCCCCAACCCCTTTTCAAGGGGGGGAAAGCGGTAACATCGGTGTTAGGAACCTCCCCCCCTTTCCTCCTCCTCCCTCCTCGCTGCCCCCGGGCCCACAGCTTCAACCAGCCCGACTTTGCCTGAGATGATCACCCTGTAGGAGCGCCCCTGCACTATTTGGGGCCCCCAAAACCACGCTAATGAAACCGATGAAATTGTAAAAAATGTGGGGCATTGTGGATTTGGGAGAAAAAGGGCCCCCCTTTGGTCCCATCTTGTCGCCCCTTCCTCCCCCGTCCGGGCGGCCCCTGTTGTTTCAGAGTGTCCAACTCGTTTTAAAACTAAATCACCACAATTCTGCTGACAAGGCATTGTTTCCCTTGACCATTTTGGTGGCTTCTTCAAAAAGGCAAATTGCAAAGGGTCTTTTACCTGCCCCCCCATCTCGGGGTTAAACACCCCCCAGGTCCCACAATTTTTGTGGCCATGTTCACTTGACTGCTTTAAAGGCATTGCGCTCTCCCCCAATTGGGGGCATTGGAGGGGGGAATTCCAGCGTGTTTTCCACTCAAAATGAGAGGTTGAGGGGAGGCGAGCGACGCTGCAACGCAGCCCGGCGGGGGCGAAGCAGGGGGGCAAAGGCGAATAACTCAACCCCGGCCTTCTTCAGCAGAAGTCCCGACCCGGGACTCTTTAGAAATTTTGGACGAAAGTTCAGAATGTGCCAGGGAAGGGATGTGTCCAGCCAACGATCTTAAGGGGGGCCAGCGTTTTCGCCGTTATCGCACACCACCTTGCCTGGGACAAGGTTTTGTCACCCCCGCCAGCGCTCGGTCTCGTTTTTAGAGCCGTCCACAGCTCCTGACCTGTGGTGGACGTCTCCCAAGGGGATTAAATTTTAAACGGCCTGGGTCTTGGGGGGTATCCACCAGGGACCCTTGGGGGAAAAGACCCCGCACCCCCCTGCGGTTTTTGAGAGCGGGGCGCCGAGCCTGAGGCCCCGCACCCCCCGGGGCATCCACCCATCACCCAGTGAGCTGCCAGAGATATACGGGTTGGGCTTTTACTGTCTGTTTTCGGGAGTGGATGGACTTTTCCGGACACAGATCAAAACGCGCTTGAAATTTTAGATGAAATGGCTGGCCACAGGGGAAAGGGTTTTTTGGGGAAAGAAATGCCCCCGGGATTGGTATTGGGGGGGCAGGGGCCTGATGGCGGAACCCATCTGTGTCCCAGCGGAAAGGAAAAAATTTCAAGGGCAAAAAGCCTGGCAAAGCGACATTTACTTTTGGGTTTGGAGGTTTGGGTTAAAATTTTTTTCTCCCCAAACCTGGGAAAAAGAAGGGCTGCTTTTAATGGTCGCGTACGGGGCAGGTCGTCCAAAATGCGGAAGGAGAAGGGGGGAGGATGGGCCCTGGTGGTGCTGGGGGTCTCGGAAAAGGTGGGGCTAAAAACGGGGGTGATCCCCGATATATCTAGGCGGGGAGTGAAACCTTTGGGGGTGGGGAGGGGGGGGAAGGGGAGCAAAGGGTGTGACAAAAGGGTTTGGGGGCCCCGTCGGGTTTTCCTTTTTTGGGCCCAAGTTTCCCCCCCTTTCAAATCATGCATTCGTGCATGGACTAACATGTGGTGTGGTTAACCACTTAAGGGTTTTTGCCCCTACTTTTTGATTTTCGGGGAAAGGCGGATATGAATCCCGGGGGGAATCAAGGTTGGGGCAAAGAAAGGCCAGCTTAAGGTCCGGCCTTTTTAGGCGATAACGAGGAGCGGGGGTTTTCGCTGACCCTGGCTGGGGGAATCATATCCATTTGCGACCCCCCTCCCCTTTTTTTGGGGGGACCCTTTTTGACACACCCATCCTTTCCCCCCTCGTCCATGATAAGCGCACGCAACAAAAATTTGGGGGAAAAACCCGGGTGGATCCGAATGTTTTCCTTTCATCATCATATCAAAAAGGGGACTTGGTCGTCCCACTTTTTGCATCCAAAGCTGCGGGCTACAAGCAAGGGGCACTGCAAGGCGTTGCCGACCGCCCGGGGAAATTTTTTCCCGATTGAGGCTTCCTTCCTTCTGATGGCATCAGTAACTGGGCGTCAGAGCAGACTAAATCATCCTCTTGATCTTTTAACATGCCTTCTGACCCCAACCGCATTTTGTCATCAAAGAGGTCCGCAGACAATGGATTATCCACAGTGGTGGGTACACGAGTTGACATTTGGGCTGCTTCATGTTGGACAGATGCTGATGATGCTGATGACGACATTTGTGGCCGTGACTGGGAGGACGAGGAGGTAAGACTGCTAGATGCAGGTTACATTAACCACTGAAGGACAGATTGGCGACGATGTTCGTTACTTAGATTCACAGGGCCCTGACCCAGCGATGACAGGCCTGACGGTCCTGCAACTGACGATCCGCTGGCATGCGTGTTGTCGCCAGCACTGGAAGGAGCACCTTCTCTCGTACCTCTAACTCCATGTGCTACCCCCCTCTTTGCTCGCTTACCACCTGCATTTTGCTCCATGTTCAGAAATATAAAAATTTGAGAAGGTATGGAATAGTAAATCACAGCTATTCTCAAATCCCTCAAATCAAAACCAAATTGCTGGATTCAAATTTAACTGCAAGGTGTCTATCAACAAATCTGGACTGGGCAAAAGTCCAAAAAACACGTATCTGTTATGTTTTGGTATAATAAACGGTATTTTTTGCACCTTTCAATTCACCTGTGGTGAATATAGAATTGCTGTTTTATGATTTACGTGGATGTTGCGTCAATGAACAATGCTGGTTTGCAAAAGTAAAAAAACACGTAACTGTTATGTTTTGGTATAATAAACGGTATTTTTTGCACCTTTCAATTCACCTGTGGTGAATATAGAATTGCTGTTTTAAGATTTACGTGGATGCTGCGTCAATGAACAATGCTGGGTGTGCAAAAGTCAAAAAACACGTAACTGTTATGTTTTCGTATGATACACGGTAATTTTTGCAACTCAATATGTCACACTGTGTGTAATTTAAATTGCGTGGATTTAACAGTTACGGTGATGGGTCAATGAACAATGCGGGGTCGCAAAATCAAAAAACACTAACTGTTTTGGTTTTTTTCGTTGATACAGGGTATTTTTGGCAAAAACAACCGGGTTGACACAAGATTCGATTGTAATTTAACTCAGGTGGATATTCAACATCACGGGGTGTAAGGGGTAAAATTAAAATGAATACATATCTGAAATGTATACTGATAATAAAAGTGGAGTTTTGCACCTAACAAAGAGACCTGCAGTTACTAGAAATGATGTGTATCCAATATAAGTTCAGACTGCCCAATATCCAGGAAATATTTCAATAGCAAACTGTTAATAATAAAGATATTCCACTACAATGTCTACACTAAGTCTTGGTGAACTTTATCCAGTGTTCTTTATAGATAGAGCTTGTCTGTGTTCGCCCGCGGGGCCCCCCCCCCCTGCTCTCCCCACCGTGAATTTACAGCGGTAGATGCTCCTTTAAAATTCTCTACCTAACTACATAGAATCTTCAAATCTCTAATATAACTAAATTGGAAGGATCACAGCTAATAGTAGAGGTTTCTCTGTGCAGAAATAGACTAATTTCGCTGAGCTGTTTGGCCACGGGCAGAGCGCAGGTCCTATCCCTATGAGACGCTGAGAGACACTGAGGCTGAAACAGGAAACGCTGTTCTATGTAAAACGAGGTCATGTGATTTTTCCAGCCAATCGCAACCATACACATCCCAGTCATGATGTCGCACACACATCTCACCCTGCTCTATTCTGTAATCTGATTTGCTGGCCGCCAAAATTACAGGAAGCGCCGAAAAAGGCGCGATCTTAATAGATGATGCTCAGATTTTAACCTTAATTATCGCATGATCTGGAAATTTCGATCACCATAAAAACCTTGCCGATTTCAACTTTGTCGATAAAAATCGCTCAACACTACTGAGTAGCAAAAGAAGCTTACACAGCTTTTTCCAGTGTGTCAGGAATGGACCAGCACATGGAGATCAGTGAGGACACAGTGAACATTGAGATGTCAGTAACAAATAATTGATGTTGTGTGTAACTTTTATTTTTTTAACCTCGTCTATCCCTTTTTGAAACTGTGTTATCTTGCCTGATAACCACTTGAAAACATGTTTTTATCTGACTGGACAACCTGCTGAAACTATGACCTTACAGTATGCACTGTGTTAATTCTTAATTTAATGGGAATGAGCTACAGCTGTAGAAAATAATACATTCTGTAACCTATCCTAGTCCTTAATTGACCAAATTGATGGATCTTGAATTTTAAGAAGAAAACCACTTGTCTTTTAGTATCTGCATAGAAACTGCAGGTTAGCATATACTGCAATATATTAAATCCCCAAGATGTAAATGTTTAAGCCACATATCCATTTTGTATGGAAAATTAATATTAAATGGGTGGAAGTCAAGAATATTCTTGCAGGCATAATAATCTTCAGAAGAAATTAAAAAGAAAACCAAAAAATTCATTATTTAAACAACTTTGTAATGGACTGATGATGTTGGATAATTGAAATTGAATATGTAACTTACGAATTTAGTCTAGAAAACTTTTCAGCAGTCAAGATAGCCTTCTTGGGGTGTGTTTTGCTGCAGTTCCAATTTCATAGTTTAAATAATTTACACAGACCAAGAAAACTAAACTTATTTGCTTCCAAAAATTGTCACCCGTGAGACTGGGTTCTTTTTTCACTTGTTTTATAGACACTCAAACACTGTGGACTTCTACATTCTTCAAACCTTCCAAGTTAAAGATGTGTTATTCATTCCACTTGTTCTTGTGCTAATCCAATTCTTGAATCAAAGCCAAATCCCTTTTTATCTTATTTTTTTTGCCTTTCTAAAAACTGTAACTTGTCTTTAGCACAAAACAGAAGATTGTTATACAGTACATAACATCTTAAAGTGTTTTTCAAACCTCAGCACTGCACATATTTAGTAAAGCCTCTGAGCTACACATGATTGAGAAACATGAAATATGCACTATGTAGTTACTGTTTTTCAGCCGGTTTTTCAGCCGGTTTCCTTTTTTGAAAACTGGCTGCAAACCGGCACAAAGTTTTACACGGAACTTAATGGAAAATCCATGCAGCGGTCCCCAGTGCATGGATTTTCTGCCCGCCATTATTTCAGACCACCAGCAGTCCGAATAACATAGAATATGTTCATTCTTCCGACCGGTTTGCGGACGGAAGATGAATATGTCCATGCTCTATGCTAACCGCGGAGAAAAGTCGTCCCCCGGCGGCCGTGTGTATGGCACGAAAACAGTGCAACTAACGGTTGGATAAACTGACCAGTATTTGTCCTGTGCAGTGTAAACAGCCCCTTATTATTTATTTTAGAGCGCCATTAATTCCAGGGCGCTGTATAAACCAAGTAGTTGAGGTACATAATATAAGACAAATAAAATAACACTAAGTAACACACTGATAGAGAAGGCAAGAAGATCATGCCCTCAAAAGCTTACTATCTTCAATGGAGAAGAAGGAGACAGAAGGTGAGGGATGGAGATGTGTGCGTTATATGGTGTAGTGGTAGCAGAGTTACTGTAAATTGTAGCCTATCCTAAAGAGATGGATTTTCAGGTTGTATTTTAATCTAGTGAAGGTGGCGAAGAGTCTAATGTGTTGAAGTAGTGAGTTCCAGAATATGGGGAAAGCACAGGAGAAATCTTGTGTGAGGAGCTGACAAGAAGAGAGCAGAGAAGAAGGTCCTGTGAGGATCAAATAATGCGAGTGTGGAGGAATCAGGAGACTAAGGCTGAGATGGACAGGTTATGGAGAGTCAAGGGCATAAATAAAGGAGCAGATTTTTGGATGGTGCCTATAGCAACCAATTAGAGTGTCGCATTCATTTTATATAGTGCTCTGGAAAAATGAAAGGGGCACTCTGATTGGTTGCTGTGTGCAACAAAGTGAGTTATAGACCTAGACAGTTTTCATACATGTGGCCCATAGTGGCTAAATAATGCTAAAATACTATTACAGAATCAGGTCAGCATAAAAAGACCAATATTACCGTCATACAGTGATCATATAGTGGTAGGTACCAGTGTATGCAGGTTCTGCACACTGTTTATTACCACAATATAATGACCACATAGTGGTAAATACCCCAAAATAATTCAGATCCCTAAAGCACAAAAGACATCAGAACCTCCCTCCCCACAATAAAACACAGACCGCAAACTGCAAACTCCCTGTATAATACAGATGCCCAGGTGCAGCTACTGCAGACTTCCCATCCCACCCAATGTTGTACAGACCCACCCCAAGGCACAGCCCCCCAGTATAATACAAATCTCCAGACACATCCCCAGTACAATACAGGTGACCAGACCCTGGTCCCATTCACCAAAATAATACAGATCACAGGTGCAGCCTCCTAATTGAATACAATCCCCCGCTAGACATAGTCCCCTTAATGTACTACAGATGCTCAGGCACAACACCCACCAATATCCTTTATCCTCCCCAGACGCAGCCCCCTCTTATTATACAGGGACCCCAGAGTCCGCCTACCAATATAATGCAGATCCTCACACAGCCTCCAAATATAACACAGGCCCGCAGACAAAGGACCTTCTAATATAATGCAGGCCCACCCTGATATAGCCTATACCAAATATAATACAGCCCCCCTCAGACACAGCCCCCAAATATAATACTGAACCAACCTAGACATAGCTCTCCCATATAATACAGGACCCCCCCAATATAATACAGGACCCTCCAGGCACAGCCACTCAATTTAATACAGTCCTCCAATATAATACAAGATCCCTCAGACACAACCTCCTAATATAATACAGGAATTTCCAGACAGAGCCCCCAATACAATACAGCCCCCCAAATACAATACAGAACCCGGCAGATGCAACCCCCCAATATAATACAGCCTCCCAATTTAATACAGATCACCCCCACGCACAATCCTCCAATATAATATAGAGTCCCCTAGACACCGCCCGCCAATAAAATACTGCCCCATCAAGACAAGGCACCCTCTCATATAATATAGATCCCCAGATATAACCCCCAATATAATACAGCCCCCCCAAGACACAGCCCCTCCTTATAAAATATAGACCGCCCCAGGAACGGCTCCCCAATATAATACAGTTCCCATAACACAGATCTCCAATATTATACATCCCCTCAAGACACAGCTCCCCCCTTAATATAATACAAGCCCCTCTAGACTCAGTCCATCCCTTATAAAATACAAGCACCCCTCAAGATACCGTCCGCCTTCCTTAGATAATACAGGCCCCCCAAACACAGTCCACCCTAATATAATACAGCCCCCCTCAGACACAGACCAATTTCCCCCTTGCCTCTTATGCCCTTTCCTCCCCCCTCAAAATAATACATGCCCCCAGGCATAGGCGCTGAAAATAACTTCCCATAGCAAACTTTGCCACTCACCCCGTAAACATAAAGGGAGACATGTATGATCGGATTTTTCACCCTTTTCTGGCGTAAAATGCGCCAAATTGAGCCAGCTACGATGTCTAATGCGCCTAACAAATGTGTTAGGTGCATTGTTTGTAAGACTTGACACTTTTTAATGTGCTTAACAAGAGGGGCATTCTGGGGGCTCTATGGAGGTGTGTCACACCACACTCATAACATTAAACACATATAAGAATGTGGGTTGGCAAAACTAGGCGCATTACTGCTCCGACAGGTAGACCTATTTTAATGTGGACTGCCTGAGCCTGAGGAATCGAAGTGGAGCTTGCCATTAAGGCAAAAAATTTCCAATATTTCTCAATTTACACTAGTACAATAATAAAAAATAATATATGCTAATTATCAAACTATATAAAATGAAATTATTTAAATGTAATAAAAAATGTTAACATTTAAAATTAATATAAAATATATAATATCCCAAAAATATAAAAATATCTCCTATAAAATGTGTTTAAAATTAATAGAATCTAAAACTAATTTTATATTAAACAACCCACTGTGATTATCAGATTTTTAAATATTTAATTTTTACTACATTAAATTTGAAATTTATTTTTGCTGCTCTCACCCTTTATTCTACATACAGCAAGAGCCAGCACAGCACAGATCTTTCTGGGACCTGTGGTCCACCAAGCAAGATCAGTACCATAGTTTTTATTCACTGACATGCTTTTCTAATGATTTTTCTTTTAGTTCCAGACTATCTATAGCTGTTATACATGTTTGGGGCATTACTTATGTACCTAAGCTCCATAATGCCACAAACACACGGGTGCGAGGTGCGAGGTGCGAGGTGCAATGAACTTTAGACACCATTTGTGAGCGCACAAAAACCATTTTCATACATTCAGGCACATTTGACACTGAAAAATAGATGCACTTTGATCCGCCTAAATCCATAAATGTCTCCCAAAGTGAATGGAATTTAGGGAACAGCAGGAGAGGAAGAGGAGGGGCGGGCACTGGCAGTGTAACATTGACTCAAGCACAGACAGACTTCAGAAGATGACCCTGTCGGCTCATGGACATAAAGTATGAGCAGACATTAGGCGGCTACATTACACGTCAGCAGCACTTGGTATGTTCACTATTATTCAGCTCCTTGGCATTTGATGTTTAGTCAAGCTGCCCACCGTCCACTCCACATCTTAATCAAACAGCTACTCCATGTTCCTGCTTCCCTGACAATAGCATTCTCTAGAGGTCAAATACATAAGGATGACTAAAAGTACCAGTAAACAAAAAAGTTGTAAATATTTTAAAAAAATATTAAAAGTTCAAAACTACGCTTTTTTGCTATTTTACAAATGAAATACAAATAAACTCAAAATGTAAACATAATTGGTTTTTTTTGTTTTTTTTTTCACATAGTGATGTATTAGCATACTACATTACAATATGTGCTATAATGACACAGGGAGCAGTCAGGACAGTACAGATTGTGCCCTGACCATAGGCTTAATATACAGACAGCTCTAGAGCTACCTTAGGTCCCCAGGGCTGACTGTACAGACATTCCCCGGGCTCCATTGGGTAACCCAATGACCTGATGGAGCAGGGGAATGCCCTTTGATTATGTTGTGGTCACGGGTTAAGCGCTGGGCATCATCAGTTTCCTCTGCTTTCCAGCGCTTACAGAGACTACTCTAGGAATATAGCTGTTAACTACAGCTTTGTTACTAGCTTAGCTGCGGCGCTAGAAGCCACAAAACCCCTCTATTTGCAGCAATGTCTTTTGCCGTCACTGCAGAAGGACAACCTGCACCGCTCAACCTGCACCAGTCGTTAAGGGGTTAAAAATACTAAAACACCACAAAAACTCTAAGTGCGACATGTATGAATGGGGCTGAGCCAGATGTCTGGCATCTATACAGCCTGAGATCTGGCGCAGCCCCATTCGCAATATTTTTAAAATGACCAAACGCCAGTATCAGGCGCATTACTGAGCACTCGCAGCACATGCTGGAGGCGGGGTGTATTAGAACCATACGATTCTACATATTTATGAACAGGAGAATGGCAAAAAGAGGCACATTACTGCTAGAACAGGTAAAACACTTGAAAAGTGTTTTACCTGAGCCAGAATTGTCGTCTTTGCGTTAGAATGCACTTGACTTATGACCCGCAGTAGACCGGGTTCATAAATTTAGGCGCATTCTACAATATTATAATGCGCAATTACATTGGCGTCCAAGTGACAAAAATCATACATGTTGGCCTAAATATTTGGTGTTATTGAAATTGTGCTGACCTGCAGAATAAAGAGAAAATGTAATTTATACTGCACAGTGAACCCTATAAAAGCAAAACCCATACAAAATGGCACAATTGCTTTTCTATGTTCTATCCCACAAATAATATTTTTGATTTCCAGTACATTATATGGTTAGTGAATGGTCCCATTATAAAGTACATCTTGTTCTGCAAAAAAACAAGCCATAAATACATGTATGCAGACAGAAAAATAGAAAAGTTATGGCTGTTGGAAGGTGGGGACGAAAAAATGAACGCAATGGTAAGGGGTTAAGCTGAACTTTCATCTGTAGGTGCTTGTAAACGCTCCCAATTTCAGAGGTTGGACTATAGAACTAAAACGTGCAAGTTCTACCTTTTTTCTACCTGCCATCAAGTGCCATTTATTTTAGAGAATAAAAGACAAGATAGACTGTAGCAGCCTAAAGATAATGGCTTCAAAATACTATGTTAAAAACTATAAAAATAGCTATCAAACAGATTTTACCACAATGCTGTTGAAAATTATATAGGAACATTTTCTACAAACTGCTTCATTTGATAGATCCAATTTTTTCCCCTGGAATTTTGGAATAACATTATTGTAACAAAAATACTATTTGTGTTTATTCAAAAAAGAGTATAAAACACATGAAGCAAGTCTTAAAGAAGATGGAAGAGAAATATTCTATTTTACAGTACTTATCAGTAATACAGATTTCATTTTTCATTGTTAGTTTAGGGACTCACAAGACATGAGGAGCCGTGAAGAGGCTTGTGAGCTTGTGTCATGGGGCCCCATTACCAACTAATACCTCATATTTAAGATTTTTCCAGTATGCCCTTTTTTATTTGCCCAACAGTGCTGGGGAGCAGAGTGTGCCAGTGTTGTGTTGGACACTTAGAAAATGCTGGGCAGCCCGCCTGGTCTAATAGTATAGGTGTCACTAATAGGTTGTAAGCCAGCATTGTGTACCACACGTATCTATATTTATGGCACACTTTTGTATCGCCTTATTATATGCAATTGTAGTACCGGCAACCACCTCCCTCATGCCCTGAGGTTGTATGAGTGATTGTTTTATTGGTTACTTTGCATCTGTGCAATCTCCCCATGCATTATACTGCGGCTTTTCTGCATGCTGGTGTGAATAGGTGTTAAAGTTGGTGTGCAGTTTTTCATCTTGCTCTAGCAATTAGCTGCACATGTGATCTTTTTCCCAGTCAGCATAAATGGCAAAGTTGCTAGCTACTGGGTTCATGTTTGTTCAGCCATTGAGCTGTTCACAAGCCCCAAAGAATTGGAGTGTTTTTTGCTCATAGAAAAATATCAAAGACGTTCATTGTCTCCATCTGTCACAAAGTTTCAGGATGAGTTGTCAGAGTTAATTCAAATATATTAAATGAGTTTGAATTGATTGGGGATTTTAACATATCCATATTATACTGTAAGCAGCTGGGGATAGAATGATTTGTTTTGCAGTAGTACTATATAATCTTGAGGGCTAAGGCCTAATGTATATTACATGAAGGCTTAATGGTACCACTCTGTATCTCATAAAGTTCTGTACTGTAGAGCTATATGAAAATATATGTGCTGCTGCAACTGTGATTTATCAGTGCCACATGTATGAACCTATTCATTTATTCAGCACTTTTTTGTTGATTTTGTGAAAACAGATGGACAGTTTCTTGTAGACAATATTTAATTTGAAGCCTACAAGGGAATAGGATATACCCATGGACTTGGCTGCCATATCAAAGCTCTGTACACAAAAATATTAAGTTCATTACACCAGGGCCGGGACAAGGCATTTTGGTGCCCTAGGCAAGTACAGCCAATGGCGCCCCCCCCTCACTCCCCAAAAAATGCCCCCCCCCACCCACCCACACTAATTCCTCTCACCCCTGTGCCATGTCCTGTCACTAATTTTCTGCACATTCCACATAGCTCCTGCCCATCTCCTCAGCAGTCACTGCACAATGACAAATTTGCTTTTTTAAAACCTCTCACCTCCGTATGACCGTGCAATACCCCTAAATAACAGTCACCGAATAATCCACCGATACATGGAGCAAATCTACCAGACGAATGATTGTTACTAAAACACTCCTACAAAACCAAGACCCAAAACTATTACTACTTAAGGATCAAATAATCCTGCCAGACCCTGACCAAACGCGACCCCCACATGTGATTACCAGCTGTACACAGGCTCTGATTACATATACCACCTCCATACAGTGACCATATAGTGGTAGATACTAGTTGAATGTAGATGCTCTGCAGAAATATAAGTGATTACACTGCAGTTATATTTAGTGACTCACAGGAGACATCTTTTCTGATCAGCGTTGTTCACTTTTCCTTTTCTTCTCCATCCGGTTCACACCTTCCTGCTGATTTCTCCCGTCCTATACTCGTCCCTGCAGATTTGGACACAAATATCTTAGAATCCTCACATTTCCAGAAACTCCTTACTTATAGGTATATACGCCCACTCAGATAGGAAGCTATATAGGGCCCTGCAGTTAGACAGGTATATGTATATTGTCCCCTTAGACAGGTAGGTATATAAATATAGGGGCACTCAGGCAGGTATATAGATATATGGTCACTCTCAGGCAGGTATATAGATATAGGGTCACTCTCAGGCAGGTATATAGATATAGGGTCACTCTCAGGCAGGTATATAGACATAAGGGCCCTCTCAGGCAGGTATATAGATATAGGGTCACTCTCAGGCAGGTATATAGATATAGGGACTCAGGCAGGTGTATAAGGGGACACAGGCAGGTATATAACTAGGGGCCACAGGCAGGCATATGGGGGCTCAGGCAGGCGTATAGGGGCTCAGGCAGGCGTATAGGGGCCACAGGCAGGCGTATGGGGGCCACAGGCAGGCGTATGGGGGCTCAGGCAGGCATATAGGGGCCACAGGTAGGTGTATAGGGGCCACAGGCAGGCATTATAGGGGCCACAGGCAGTATATAGGGGGCACACAGGCAGGCATTATAGGGGCCACAGGCAGTATATAGGGGGCACACAGGCAGGCATATAGGGGCCACAGGCAGTATATAGGGGCCACAGGCAGGCATTATAGGGGCCACAGGCAGTATATAGGGTACAAAGGCAGGCATTATAGGGGCCACAGGCAGTATATAGGGGGCACACAGGCAGGCATTATAGGGGCCAGCGGCAATATATAGGGGCACAGGCAGGCATTATAGGGGCCACAGGCAGTATATAGGGGCCACAGGCAGGCATTATAGGGGCCACAGGCAGTATATAGGGGCCATAGGCAGGCATTATAGGGGCCTAAGGCAGGCATTATAGGGGCCACAGGCAGTATATAGGGGCCACAAGCAGGCATTATAGGGGCCACAGGCAGTATATAGAGGATACAGGCAGGCATTATAGGGGCCACAGGCAGGCATTATAGGGGCCACAGGCAGTATATAGGGGCCACAGGCAGGCACTTAAAAATAACATTAATACTTACCTGCTTCCCGGGCACACGCTCCTCTTCTGTCCTCTTCAGTCCCGCGCTCCTCCGGCAGCTCCTCGGGCGCACGGCCTGTGACGTGCTGTGCGCCCGAGGTGAGGCAGCGTTGCGATGACATCACTTCATCGCGACGCTGCCAGCTGAGCCGCACAGGGCCGCGGTGGGTCCTCAGTGTTATGAGGACCCGGCGGCCCCGCTGTGTCGGCCCTGCTGCTTACTGGAGGATCCAGCGATCCTCCGGTGAGCGGGTCTGACACTGTCTGCGGGGCAGGGAGCGCTCGCTCTCTGCTCCGTAGAAGCGGTCAAAAAGACCGCCGGCGCTTCAGGCCCATGACAGCGACCTGGAGCCCGGCGAGGTTCGGGGCTGTGGGGCCCTGGCTGAGCCCCTTAGGGATAGGCAGAGGTAGGCGCCCTAGGCGATCGCCTACCTCTGCCTACCCGTCGTCCTGCCTCTGCATTACACTGAAGGCTCTGTTTATCTTTACTTTTGTTTTTCATGTGCTTTTGTATTGTATTGTGCTTATGTATTGTCAGCAAAGTATAAAGGAAATTATTCTATAAGAAAAGAGAGAGAGTGGGAAGAGAAGAACAGAGAGTGAAAAGCAAGTTCTCCCAGCTAATAAGACAAAGCAGGGAGTGATGTCACCAGTCTGGCTAATGCTAGAACAGAGAAAGGCAGTCAGTAACTAGAACAGATTATGTTAACAAGCAGGAGATAAGAACTGCTCGAACTTTGAAATGAAGCAAAATTAGAACAGTAGTGTATTTGTTAATTATCTTCATAAACCTTTGCCTCCATGTTTAATGCTATTTAATAAGATGGGATTATTATTTTAAGGACTCTTCTTAGCATCCTACAGAGGGTAGACTTTTTCCTACCAACCTGACTCTTAGGGACCCTCTTTCTTTATGCCTCTTACTATTGGACAAGTCTACTGATCTCAATCTACTGCTCTCTAGTTGTAACCAGACCACAATCAGCATCTGGGCCATACTTCAGGCCTAATAATCCAAACCACTCTGTAGGCCTACACGACACCCAAATCTATCTTCAGCTGTCTACAACTCCTGACTAGGACTTCTCCCTTAGCCTCCAAATGAGACATAACTATAGCCAACTCCAGGTTTGCTGCTTTCCATTTTGTTTTTCTGGAGGTTACTGTGCCGATTAAATGACAGATCCTGCTCAGTGTACTATAGTTTTACTAATTTATTGATCACTACTTATAGTATATTGTGCAGTACATTAGTGATATAATTGTAGCATATGTAGTTTTACTCCCTCCATCTAGTAAAAACTCATCTTTGATGTTATGATTATTTAATCCTTCATGCGGTATTCCCTCCACACAGGGTCAGGACGACGGGTCGGCAGAGGTAGTCGATCGCATAGGGCATGTACCTTTGCATGTCAGTAGGGAGCGCAGGTATGGAGCAAGCTCAGGAGCTGAGGAGCTGAGCCTGCTTCACACATAGCAGATGGTAGCTGTTAATCCCAGCTGCACCTTCCTTCAACTGCAAGAAACCTAGGTTACTCGCACTACCCGACCACCCTCGCTCCAGCTCTGGTGTCACTGGACTATGGAGGGACGATAGGGGAGGTTAAATTGCACCATTCCTAACATCCTAGTGTTCTTCCGACAGCATCCTGTCACATTGACATAAATGATAATGAGTGCAATTTAAAATTTAGTCACCAACCACAACAGATTGAAATTGCATTTTAGGACATCAATCTACACCAGAGGTTCCCAAAATCCAGTCCTCACGCCCCACCAACCGGTCATGTTTTCTGGCTTTCCTTAGCAGTGCACAAGTGATTTAATTATGCTGCACAGGTGACTTAATTATTGTCAGTGCATTCTGTGGGATATCCTGAAAACATGACCTGTTGGTGGGGCATGAGGACTGGAGTTTGGGAACCCCTGAACTACATGGAGATTTCATTAATAAAAGGGTTTATACTACTTTGTATCAAACAGCTGGATAGAAACACAGTTTTACAAGCTATAAGCTGCCATTCTATGCATATTGTAGCTGCAATTCCTATTGGGGACTATGTAAGGGCGAGGAGAGCCTGTACCTATGATGCAGATTTTTACAGGGAAAAATAATGCATTAATAAAAAACTAATTGCCATGGGATATTTCCTCACATTATTGTTGAAGGCTGAGCAACAAACAAAAAATAGTACTCAAATATCATTATTAAATAAAACCAAAACTAGGAAAACAACTAAAAATCATATTTTTTCCACTACATATAATGAAAATTTTGATAAAGGCAAGAAGATGTTTTACAAAAAATTACCAATTTTACGTCAGGATGCTATTGTGTTAGATATAGTGGATCAGGGAGTAGCATGTGTTGCAAAATGGGTTAAAGCAGAGGGCAACAAAATGTACCCAAGTTTATATCAAACAGCTTAAAAATAGTGATACTTGGCTTACATGTAAGGGTTTTTATTCATGTCGAAAAAGCAGATGCAATGTTTGTTAATATAGTGCACAAAATAGTTTTTTGTAAATAAAAATATAGCCAAACAGTATAAGGCCATGTTCACACGGCTTATTTGGGCGCGGATTGGAGCCGTACTGCGCGCCGTATTTGCGCTGCAGTACGGCTCCAATCCGTCTCAGTCATTACGGTGATCCACAGTTCTCATAGAGAACTATGGATTCCGTCTCTTCTCCCCGCTCGGCGAATCCGCCGCGGGGGGAGAAAGTGACATGTGAATTATTTACGGCGCGTACGCGCCGTAGATAATGATAGTCTATGGGGCCGGCGAGCTGCTGGCCCCCGCCCCGCTGCACGGCTGCCGCCATAATTGCGGGGCGAAATCCGTCCCCGCAATTACGCCGGCAATAAGCCGTGTGAACCAGGCCTAAGATACAACATTTTTCTAATTCTGATACACACCATTCTATTTATGCTATAGAATGTACAGAATGTAAAGTTACATATATAGGTAGCACTATACGCATAGTAAAACAAAGAATTGCTGAACACATATCGGGTATAACAAATCACCAAGTACAAATGTCGGGGGCTACCAAATATTTGTCAGAAATACATGCAGGATCGTTGAGCACATTTGTGTTTTTTGTCATTGAACAAGCATTAAAACCCAAAAGGGGAGGAGATTTGGAGAAACTAGTCAGAATAACACTGGATCTTGGAGCTACAGACCAGATTCCCTATGGGACTTAATTATAGAAAGGATTTATTATCTACATACTAACAACGCATAAAAATGAAAATGTCCTTTTAGCAAGTTAAGGTTGATGTAGTCAAATTGTGTTTTATATGTGTATACATATGTTTTAATTTGTACTGTGATTGGTATGAGGGCATTTAAAATGGGTGAATAAATGATGATGTGTGGCACGCTCGGGCAATGGGTAATAGTTTCAGTGCTGAATGATGGGATTGGTATTCCCATAGACTTCAAGAAAGAAAATATCAACAGCACTCAACAGTTCTGCAATGCTTGAATCAGTGTTTTATTTACAAGAGTTCCCGATGAGGGCGCCGTTGTGCGTCTGCGCGGTTTCCTGTTGCGGGCGCCATTGTGCGCCTGCGCTAGACTCCGGCACTGTGCTCAGTGCGCGTGCGCCACCCACTGACAAGGGCGCGCTTTTCGTTACATAAGGACGCTGGCGTCCATGAGACTGCCAGCGCTTCTGTTTGCTCAACGGCTGCGGCCGCATTCTCTACAAATCCCTTTATATAACCTTTTTTGGTAAGCACCTTGTTTATATCTATCATTCTATTACTGCCTATACCCTCCTTTACCTCCTCCCTTCTGTTAGCCTAGGCTCAATAGGCTATCAGTCTGATTAGCTATCTACTACTGTAATGTTTTGTGCCCTCTTATCTCCCCTTTTTTTAATACTATGTTACCTGTTGCCACTATTCTCGGAAGTCATATACCAGAAAGAGGTTCCCCATATGGATACAGAATCAGCGTTAGACATACTATTAGACATTTTTTTTTTTATAACTGCTGAGAATGTTGAGGTTTTTTTTCCACCTAGTTACATATCTGTATGCCTTTTTATACTTTGTTGTATTATCCCATTTGAGGAACAAAATTTGTAATTATATTATTACTGCCCATATCCATGAATATTGTACATATTGTATATACACATGTTTGTTCCTGCAATTATGTCTAATGCATATATTTGTATGCATTTCTTTTTTAGTGACGATTTGAGAAAGGTCTTGACAGACCGAAACGTCATTACCTGTCACAATTATTTGCATCTTCTGTATGGTGCATCACTCTTGTATTTAAAATGGGTGTTCCCCATACATACTGTATCTGTGAAAAAAGGGCTCAGGGAAGCCTGAAACGCATCAGCCAACACCATACACAGATTTGTTCTGCTATATTGTGATGCCTAAACAACAAAGGACTAAGGCTTTTGAACTGCTGGATCTATCATCATCTTTAGACATACAAGTTTGAACAGTCAGAAATGCGATGGCCCACTTCAAAGGCTGCTGCGAGCCGATATTTTTAGGATAGGAAGGGCTCAAGAACCATGGACCTTCCTATTCTGATAGTATCAGGCTGCAGTTGTTAGTTATACCTTGGCTGGATATGAAAAATGGGGGGACACTACATTTTTTTTTTTTAATAATAATTAGTTTCTTTCTAGATTTTTCAATAAACAAATGGTTAAAAAAAGACAACATGGGCTCCATGCATATCTCCTCTAGAGTAGTGATGTTTTGGGGCTGTCACTGGGCAACACAGACTTTCAACTCCCTTTAAAGGTTTTCTATGAGGTTTAGAACTTGAGACTGGCTAGGCCACTCCAGGACATCGAAATGCTTCTTACAAAGCCGCTTCTTCACAGCCCTGGGGGTGTGCTTGGGATCATTGTCATGCTGAATGACCCAGCCTCATTTCATCTTCAATGCCCTTGCTGATGGAAGGAGGTTTTCACTCAAAATCTCACAATACATGGCCCCATTTATTCTTTTATGTACACGGATCAGTAGTCCTGGTTCCTTTGTAGAGAAACAACCCCAAAGCATGATGTTGCCACCCCCATGCTTCACAGTAGGTATGGTATTCTTTGGATGCAACTCAGCATTCTCTCTCCTCCAAACACGACAAGTTGTGTTTCTACCAAACAGTTCTACTTTGGTTTCATCTGACCATATGACATTCTCCCAATACTCTTCTGGTTTATCCAAATGCTCTCTAGCAAACTCCTGACGGGCCCGGACATATACTGGCTTACGCAAGCGGACACATCTGGCACTGCAGGATCTGAGTCCCAAGCGGCGTAGTGTGTTACTGATGGTAACCTTTGTTACGTTGGTCCCAGTTCTCTGCAGGTCATTCACTAGGTCCTCCCGTGTGGTTCGGGGATTTTTTTCTCACTGTTCTTGTGATCATTTTGACCCCACGGGGTGAGATCTTGCGTGGAGCCCCAGATCGAGAAAGATTATTAGTGGTCTTGTATGTCTTCCATTTTCTAATTATTGCTCCCACAGTTGATTTCTTTACACCAAGCTGCTTGCCTATTGCAGATTCAGTCTCCCCAGCCTGGTGTAGGGCTACAATTTTGTTTTTGGTGTCCTTCAACAGATCTTTCGTCTTCACCATAGTGGAGTTTGGAGTGTAACTGTTTAAGGTTGTAGACAGGTGTCTTTTATACCGATAACAAGTTCAAACAGGTGCCATTACTACAGGTAATGAGTGGAGGACAGAGGAGCCTCTTAAAGAAGAAGTTACAGGTCTTTGCGAGCCCAAAATCTTGCTTTGTAGGTGACCAAATACTTATTTTCCACCATAATTTGCAAATAAATTATTTCCAAATCAGAAAATGTGATTTTCAGGATTTTTTTTCTAATTTTATCTATTATAGTTGAGGTCTACCTATGATGTCAATTATCTATGATGCCTCTCTCATCATTTTAAATTTGAGAACTTGCACAATTGGTGGCTGACTACATACTTTTTTCCCTAATGTACATGAAAAAACACACAAAAAATAGGACATTACTTACTTAAAAAACACCCCCATTTTGGGCCTTGTTCACAGCTCAATGGCTGTACTAGACTGGGCCCAGGCGCAGGCATCTCTTGCCTTATATGCTCCTGGGAAAAAAAGCTGACAGCTGCAGCTGATTGCTGAATAACAACTCAAAGATCCCACAGCTAGGGGAACACCTACATGATACAGACTGCACATTAGCTTGGTACCTGTTCACACACCAGCATGTAGAAAAGCCACAGTATAATGCATGGAGAGACTGTAGAAATGCAAAAATACCTATTAAACAACCACTCACACATCCTCAGGGCACGAGGGAGGTGGCTACCGATATTACAATTGCATATAGATAAAGTAATACATAAGGGTGCAAACGTGTGGTGCACCATGCTGGCTTACAGCCTCTTAGTGACGCCCATACTAACAGATTAGGCTGGCTGCCCAGCACTTCTGGGTATCCAACACAAAAAACATGTTTTTTTCAATGTACATTACTGTTCTGATTTCAGTTCTTATCTCCTGTTTGTTTAAAGAAGGTTTTCTGGTTTACCAACCACCTTTATCTGCAAGAAAGAAAAAGAGAAAAGACAGACTTATATGAGGCAGGCTGATAGATATATAGATAGGCAAACAAAGAGAATATAGGCATGATATAGAGATTAGGGGGAGAGAGCTACATTTTGAGTCTGCTTTCCTACCAGTGACTTTGGGTCAGAAACTTCATTGGAGGGGAAGGCTCAGCAGACATGACACATCTCTTCTGCTTTGTAAGAGGGAGAGTGGCAACTGAGATGAAACATGTCTATTTGGGTCCAAAATGTGTTCTTCATCTCCTGAGTCATTTGAATAGAAACCTGTTCCTAAATTATAGAATAAAAAACTGATGCATCGGATTCCAATCAGTTGACGTCAGTTGTACAAAATACCTTATTGTGACATAAGGGTCCGAGTGCTGTGGCCTTTACCTTATCTTATTAATTTGAATAAAACCCTTGCAAGTAGTTATAGAAGTTCTCTGCCTAAATTTATGTTTACAGTTTTCAATAATGAACCAGTATAAGAAAAAAATGTCCTGTCATATATCATTTACTGACTTTTGACATTGCAAAGCATTTTAGTGAGGAGGATTTAGAAAACTTATGGATATAGATGTTAATATTTGTTTCCTTTGCTATTTTATTACTAATAAAAACAACCAGTGCTCATTTGATTTAATAAAGTATATACTTATTTTATATGCAACAGATGTTGCTTCATGTTTGAGCATGGGGATACAGAATTAATTGACATTCTTTCAAATTAATTCAATTTGTTGAGATGAGTGGTGGCTTTAAACTGGCAATCCTTGAGAAGGCAAATCAAATAATTTGTGGTTTACAAGTGCTAAATCTGTGACATTTAATTAACAATTAACTGACACAAATTGAATGCTTTACTACTGGAATACTGCAATAGTCACATATGGTTGTTAAACTTTAGTAAATATTAAAAAAAAACAAGTGTATTTGATTGCTGTATAGCATCAGACATACTGTATATACAGTGTTATTCATTCTTTTAAGTAGGAACAAATCTTTCATTAGTAATGTTTATAATATAAAGCCTGTTGCAAGTAAAATATAATTGTAACCAAACCAGAATAACAATCTGCTTATGATTAGGACACGGTTCAACAAAAGCTAACACATAAAAAAACAAATTCACTAGGAAACTTGTGCTGGACTCCAATGCTGAAAGATGTCATTCCAAATAGAACAGGGTGCTATGGCTACTTAACATTGTGGCTGAAACTGCTTACACCTACTACTGCTTCTCTCCTTTCCTTTTCTGTTTCTTGTCACTGTCATTATATATGGTCCCCATTGTTTCTGCCCGTCCTCCTGCCAGGACCCACAGTACTGTGTAGAGCACATGCACTCTGCCTAGTGGCCTCTTAAAGGCCCACTGCAAATAAAATCGGTATGACATGGTGCAATAGACCAGAAGACACCATGACATAGCAGTACGTCATGACGAATGTGCGGGCACAGGAGCTGTACACACAAGATTCCTGCGGGAGCCCAGGATTGACTGGCCACCAGGCTCCTGCAGTTGCCATTGGGAGTGTATATAACTCCCTTCCTGGTTGTTTAACCCTTAAGCTGCTGCAGTGAATAGCAATTGCTTTAGTTAAGGAGTATAACAGAGGGAGTGTCACGGTGTTGCCGTGGAGGAGCAAGGTGCTACAGGGGGTTAATCCCTCCAGTCTGAGGACACGCCCAGGGAGAAGCCTGGCTGATAGGAGTGACAGCTCGGCTTCAAATCAGCTCAGAGGGTGTGTCGCTCAGACCAATAGAGGAGCCCGGAGGCCGCACCAATCAGCTGCTGGGGTAGTGTCCGGGCGGCTCATTTCATCTGGTTCAATTTGGATTATCTTTGCCTGTGAAAGGTTACCCTTCGTGTTTCTCCTGGTTTCCCATTTACTTGTTTGCTCTGTTACCCTGACCTCGGCTTGCTTCCTGACCTCGTTCAAGAAGGGAATGTCCAGCCATTATACTGCCCAGGAAGGAGAAGGCTTCTGTGTCTCAGAGATGAATGTGCTTTGGCCCGACATGTGCATATCAACCCAAGAACAAAAGCAAAAGACCTTGTGAAGATGCTGGCGGAAGCTGGTAAGGTTGTGTCATTATCCATAGTAAAACGAGTACTGTATCAACATGGGCTGAAAGGCTACTCTGCCAGGAAGAAGTCATTACTCCAAAAGAAACATATAAAAGCCAGATTAATGTTTGCAAATGCACACAGGAACAAAGACCTACATTTTTGGAGACATGTCACGTGGTGTGTCGAAACTGTTTGGCCATAATGACCATTGTTACTTTTGGAGGAAAAAGGGAGTAACTTGGAAGCCTAAGAACACCATCCCAACTGTGAAACACATGGGTGGTAGCATCATATTGTGGGGTTGTTTTGCTGCAGGAGGGACTGGTGCACTTCACAAAATAGATGGCATCATGAGGAAAGAAGATTATGTGGCAATACTGAAGCAACATCTCAAGACATCAGCCAGGAAGTTCAAGCTTGGGCGGAAATGGGTCTACCAAATTGACAATGACACAAAACAAAATGCCAAACTAAATACAAAGTGGCTTAAGGATAACGAAGTCACTGTTTTGGAGTTGCCATCACAAAGCACTGATCTCAATTCTATTGAAAATTTATTAGCAAAGCTTAAAAAGCAGTTACGAGCAAGGGGACATACAAACATGGCTAAGTTAAATCAGTTCTATCAGGAGGAATGGGCCAAAATTCCGACCAACTATTGGGAGAAGCTTATGGACGGATATCAAAAACATTAAACCCAAGTCATACAGTTTAAGGGCAATGCTACCAAATACTAATGAAATGTATGTAAACTTTTGACTTTGCAGAAAGTAATACAATTGCTTTAAAAATTATTTCTCATTATTCTGACATTTAGCAAATATAAATCATTTTGGTAATCCTAGTTGACCAAAAACAGGTAAGGTTTGTTCTGATTTCATGTCAGATAGTGAGAAAAACATGCATATGTGTCTTTTTTTGTAGTGTATGTAAACTTCTGGCTTCAACTGTAGGCTCTAAGATCAACATACTAATGAGATTACCAAGCTTAATAGTATCATACTTGAAGGATGGAGGGAAAGAGTATATTGCTTGATGTATCAGTGAACAGGGGCTTCTTAAAAATACAGTATGCACCAACATAATAAATGTAGACCAGGAGATTATATAGCTTTTACCACAAAATATGTAATATACATAATCTTTAATAGCAATGCATCAGTGCTCTTTATAATGGTGTCAGGCAGTAAGGTTACAAGATTACTGAAAAACAACTTAACAGGCAAAATACTTGTAAAGATTGTTTAAATGGTTTATGTTTTCTCCCTGCTTTACGTAATTTATATTGTATTGCTTTTGATTGTTTTATTTCTTTTTAAATACACAACAGGTGGGACACCTTCAAGACAGAAAGGATTTTTAGGCTGTATCCGCTCTTTAAAGTTGAATGGAATTCCTATTGACTTAGAAGAAAGAGCAAAGGTGACCCCAGGTATCAAGCCAGGGTGCCCTGGACACTGCAGTAGCTATGGGAACTTATGTCACAATGGGGGAAAATGCGTTGAAAAACATAATGGATTTTCATGTGACTGCAGTTCATCAGCATATACAGGAGCGTTTTGCAAAAAAGGTAAGCAGATCTTAGGAAATAAACTTTAGGGTTGGACTGGCACTGAAATTCAGCCCATGCATCTGAAGAAACACATGCTCACTTTGCAGAGTAGTTGATCTGCAAAATGTTTACGTGTCTGTGGAATTTGGCTAAAAAGGTTGTGGATTACATTTACAGAATACAATCTGCTCTCAAAATGGCTGTGTCATCTCTAGAGTTACATAATGTCATATTTGAATTCTCATCCAGGATAATGTTGATTACTTTTGACAGTTAGCAAGTTCGTGTTTATAATAAATCCCCATGGTCACCATTACACACAGTCAGGGAACAATTAATTACATAATGCCTACTCAGAAACACAAGCTTGAATTGGCACACAGGGAATTAGGGCAACCCTCTGGTGGTCCCCGGGTCACAGTGGGTCCCTGAAGATGGCAAGCCTGGGGTTGATTTTTAGGGAAAAAGGGAAATAAAGATAAAGAAAGCAAGAGGCAAAAATCATGTGCAGTATCTGTATGGTGGACCTCAAGATTTAATTCAACTGGTGGTCCTCAAAACTCAACTCAGCTTGTGATCCCCAAGAATCAGCTCTATTAGTTGGCACACTAGTTCCTTTATGGCATCTCTATTACAAATGTGGCCCTGCAATCAGAAGCAATGTAATTTAAATGTAATTTTACAATATATCCTAGGATCCTAGGTATGGATTGACCTACAGGGAAGTAGGGTCCCTTGGCATGTGCTGCTGTTCAGAAAGAAGAACAGGGGGGAAAAACGAGACAGAAAGCAAAAGAGAGTGGAAGAATCAGGTGCAGTAGGTGCCGTCATTCACAATAGTTGTCAGTTGGGCACCAAGAATAAACTTCACTAGTGGGCCCCAAGTATCAGCCTTTACTGGTATGCCCCCAAGAATCCACTATACTGGTGGTCCCCCCCAGGCACCCCAGTTCCACAATAGTCCTACCGGGTGTTAACAAAGATAAAATGACATCATACTATACAATATGATGCCACTAATAAATAACAATATCCAGCCGTGATATTAAATTTCTATTCTCCTGATCACAATCAGGTAAATTCTCAGACTATTGCTTTACCACAGTGGCAAGGGTACTGTTGTTACTGGTTGTCTGTGTTAACATGTATAATTTGAAGTCAGCATTGTGTAAGTAAATGAAGCAGGCACAGCTGTTGAAGTTCCTCATCACCAACTGTCCTCCTATTACACTGTGCTTCTTAAGGATCCCAACAAACAAATCAATACCTTGGAGTCAAGCCATAAGAAGATAAATGAAGGATTTATCATAGTACAAAACTGTAAGAGTTTAAAACTCGGAGAGATAAGGTAAAGGTTTACGAAGTAAAGTACAAAGAACTTTTAAAATAACAGTTTACTATCTCGACTTCAGTCCCAGGGAAGACAGTCCTGATTGACAGTAACATAAGTTCTAAAAAAAAAGCTGATTGGGTGTTTGCAGTTGTTTACTTTTTATAGTTCTTTCACACATGTTGAAGGATCAAGGATTCTCTTTATCAAATCCCTTCCACTGCTGCAACTGTGATAATAAAAATCCTCTACAAATTAAAATCTAAATCTACACTAAACAGCTAAAATAGCCTGGCTACATGGCCTTGCAGAATATGTATTAATCTATTAAGGACAAAGCTTGTTTTGCACTTTAGAACCAAGTCCCATTTTTCAAATCTGAAATTTGTCACTTTATGTTGAGGAGATACCTCAGAGCGCGTTTACCGAAGCAAGTGAATCTGAGGATGTTTATTACATATTGTATTTTATGTTAGTGGTCAATGTTGGTTCTTAGTTTTTGCATTTATTTATAATAAAATCTGAAATGTACTGAAAAGTTTGAAAAATGTTTAATTTTCAAATATATATGTCTTGATTCTAAAACTGCTATGGTTTTAGTCAGTGAACTGGTCTGCACCTTATACAAGAATACTGTACATACATACATGCTTTACTCGTTTTCATTAAACTGCTTCTATACTCTTATTTTCCTATTGATTCTAACAGAAAGCAATTTTAGGAAATATACAAAAGTCCACAAGCATGTTTGTGTGTTGGAATAACAAGTACAGAAATAAAAATTTGGAATATAAGAGTCTCTTGTTGTAGAAATCTTCTTTTCTTCTTAATCTTCTTAGAACCTAAAGAAACTGTCTCTGAGCCAGACAAGCAGCATGGATTATTGTGCTGCTCCTTAGCAATTGCTTAGTGTCAAAATGACATTATGAATTTTCCTGCTCATCAAAGAATAAAACCAAAAAAAGGAAATTATCCTCGCCCTTTAGAAGTTTGTTGCCAGTTAGTCTTTTTCCGCTTTCTCTGTGTTGTTGGGTGAGGGAAGAGCAGGTTTATCCAATGTTGTGAGGGCAGAGTATAGAGCCCTTTTCCTGTAGTTGCTAAGTGCTGTCCTTTATATGTCATTGTTTTATTTGTTCTTTAGGGAGAACATTTGATGTATATCCTACCCCCCCTTGTCTGTAGATTATTGTAACTTAAAGTTTATCAGCCAAGCTAGCTGTTTGTTACTGCTGAAAGTCTTTCACAGTCCCTTTAGGTCCACCCTCAGATAGCAGTGATGTGAGATGTATGGCTTGTTGTTGGGCAGTAGTAGGATACTGTCAAAGATGTAACCTAAAGCACTATCACTAGTGATGAGCGATTACGTTGACTATCGTCATCGGGTCGATAGTCGATATCGGCAATTATCATGGCGATTTCCCGATAGTAGCGATAATAGATTATCGCTGATGACCATTAAAGTTTCAAAGTGAAGGAACAACACCTCATCTAATAACACCCAAACAGGGCTGGGAGAAGCTGGAATTAACATCCACGGAAGCAGGTCAAATGGATACATGCAACATCTTGAAAGCAAGCAACAACATTCGGTTATATAAATGCCACAGAAAAAAAGTCCCTAGACCATTCCCTATCCCTGTCTTGTAACCACAGCCTGAACCTTAAACCTGCATAACCACACATTTAAAAGTGCCCAGAGGGCAGTATGATTGAACCATCATTATAACATGAACTGATATTGAATATGCCCCAGTCCTGGATATCAGCATGAGCGCCCAAACCAGCATGAACCCCTAAGATTTAAAAAGTTGCCGGAAAAAGGAGTCATTCAACCACTCATTTTAGATGTAACTGGGACATTAGACTAAATCTTACCTGTACCTAATAAATGACCATTAAACCTGTCCTGACCGCACAGATAAAAAAGTGACCGGAATAGGATCGTTTTAACTCACCATTTGAGTTGAACTGGACATTGACAATAACACTATTGTACCACAGTATGACCATTACACCTGTCTGACTCCATAGATTAAAAAGATCCGGAAATAGGTAGACCTTAGTAACACCATTTTAATTTTTAATTGTACATAACAATATCTGTCCTGTACGCAGTATGACCATTATCAACCTGGAACCCCCATAATTAAAAAGTGCCAGATAAAAAGGTAGTACATTAACCACCATTTTAGTTTCAACGGTGGACATGTGACATACCTGTCCTGGGCCACAGCATGAGCCCCAAACCTGCCATACCCCCAGATTTTAAAAAGTGCCAGAAATAAAAGTCTTTTAAACACCATTTTAGTGAACTAGGCCATTAACTAGTATCGTCCCAGTACGCAGTATGACCATTAAACCTTTCTGCCCCACATGATAAAAAAAGGGCCGTAAATGAGTAGTCTTTGAACCACCATCTTATTGAACTGGACATTGTACTATAACTCTTCTGTACCGACAGTATGACCATAAAACCTGTCTACCGCATAGATTAAAAAGTGCCGGAAAAAGTAGTCTTTAAACCACCATTGTTAGTTGAACTGGAACATTAACTATATCTGTCCCTATTACCGCAGGTAAGACACATTAAACCTGTTCAAGTCCCCAAGATTAAAAATTGCCGTGGAAAAGATTACAATTTCAACCACCAGTTTTATTTGACTGGTGACATTAGACTATATTAGTCCTTGCCACAGCAATGATTCCTTAAACCTGTTTGATCCACCAGATCACAAAAGTTGCACTATGTGCTATTTTGTACATGTCCTGTCATTTTAGTTAAAATTTTTGTAACTGACATTTGATTATCAGAATTATTTAGGGAAAGTTTTATTTATAGGTTTAACATTAATATCATCTATCTTATTTTTTAAAGGTGATAACATACAACATAACCCCCCTCGCCCTGTCAGTTTTGTATAAAGGTATTTTTGTTACACGGTGTAGACGTGTTTAATTGTTCGGTCCCGCGACACCCCACAATTAACTACAAATGTCCTAATCATATGCCTTCCAAAACAATTTCGTAGTTGAGAAGAACATATGCCCCTCCCTTCTTCAGAGAGTGAATTCAGTACCAATCAATACACTGTTTATTCATTTTTCCTCCAAATCCTGTCTTCATGGATTAGGGACAGACTCCCCTGGAGATCAAAAGAAGCACCTGAAGACCATATAGACTCCACCCCAGAAAATTTTAATGGGGGGGGGGCCTCAAATTTTGCAATTTGTTGTCCACCTGGAGGCCCTTTTTACACTACTTAACCTCGAACAGAAAATCACTCTTTTTCAGAAATCGAGATTTTTTATTAGAGAAATTTTGAAGCTCTCCTGATTGCCCCTATACGGTGAGAGTCCAAGTGCTGGCCGTCATCCATGCTGTTTAACACGTAGGGTGCTTTCCTTAGAGGTCCAGCTCCAGGTGCCAGACTTACAGTGGGTGCGGTGAGAGCCCGAGCTATGCGTCTATCATCTATTAACACACGCAGTTTTCATAGGACCAGGGCTGGAGTTACAGTGGTGCGGTGAGCAGGACCAGGGCAAGCTCTGTCAACTAAGAACACGCAGTTCTCGCGCCATGGCCGGAGTTACAGTGGGTGCTGGTGTAGATCCCAGGCAGGGGGGGCGTCCTACCTCTATTAACACGTAAAAATGCCCTTATGTACGCCGCAACAAACAGATCGTGCTGAAGCAGAGAGCGGAAGTTTAAGTGAGAGGTAAGAACCTCCAGCCTATCCACAGACCCATCAAGACCTTGGTAGCTGCTTGCCGCCTCCGTATGATATGCTGGACCAATTGAGTATTTTACACTTTAGTAAATGCCTGGTGTGGTTAAGCGCTCCTGTTTCCAGGCCCAGGTGCCCTTTGTTCCTTTGGCATTCTTTTCTCATTATTACTCAACGTGCTGGAGTGAAATTGTGCTCCTGTTCTTGTGTTTCTCTGTCCGTGCTCCATAGACTCCATGTCCTCCCAATAACCTACATCTGGTCAAGTTGTACCTTCCGCGTCCCTTGTACAATTCAAGTAATTTTTTAACCAGCTATTTTGGTACATGCAATTTTTTTTAGTAGTTTTGAATTCTAGAAAACACATTTTTAAAATCGGTATGGTGAATCCCACCATGGTTCTTTGTTTCTCTCTTTTTTTATATTATTATAAAAGGGGTTGTCACAATAACCCAGTGATTGCTATGCTTATGTAAAAGATCTTTCAAAAACAAGTCATTTTGCAATCTGGTGTCCAATTAACAGAGTCCTAACCTATTTCCTGTTTCTGACAGCACCATCACCCTAGAGCCACTCTTGACAATTGGTGAAGAACAAATTCTGTTTATAAACCACATTTTTTACAAATAGACCTGTAGTCCTAGCTGCAATTTCACAGCAAATGCCCCCAAAATTCAAACCAAGAACCCATGAGCCACTTTTGAACAATTGTGAACGAACAAAATGTCTGTTTAGAGAACATATTTTTTTTGTATAAGTAGGACCTAATTAGTAGCTGCATGGTCCTAGCAAATGCCCCCCAGAAATTCAAAAAAGACCCCTTGAGCCACTTTGACAATTGTGAAGAAAAAATGCCCGTTAGAAACATCATTTTTTTTATAATAGAACCTTAGTTTTTCTGCATTTCACAGCACCATGACCCCAAAAAAATTAAAAAAGACTCGACAGCCACTTTTTAAAAATTGTGAGGAGAAATCCCCTTTGAAGCCACTTTTCCCTTTCCAAAAACCACGATTATTGCTGTACTCACAGCAACTACCCCACTGCCAATGAAGACCGAAAAATTTGAAAAACTTGTGTTCGACGGAAGAAAGGGCTCCGTGTCCGCATCTGTTCTCTCCTCCTCCTTTTACTGGGGACCTGATGTTTCAGAGGTCCCCAACATCTTTCCAGAACTAAAACACCAAAAATGCTCATGCTGACAAGGGGGCATCGCCCGAAACTGACCTTTTTGGTGCTTCTCAAAACGGGCTGGATGGGTAGACCCTTTTTTTACCGCCTCCACCTCGGTGGCTCAACCCCCAGGTCCGCACCGCTGCTTTTCAGGCCATGTCACATCGTACTGCGTAAGGCCTTTGTGGCTTGCCACAATCGCTGGAGAAATGGGGGGGTTTGAATTCCAGCGTTTTGCACGTCAACAATAAACGGTTACGGGAGGCCGAGTTTACCTGAAAAACGCAGCCAGGCGGGCGAAGCGGGGGGCGAACGGGCGGAAAGTGCAAACTTTAAAAAACCCGACCTTCCTCAGCAGGCAGTCCAACCCGGGTACTTTTCAAAATTTTTCGGGACGACAAGGGTTTTCAGACATGTCCCGGCAAGGAGGGGCCCAGCCTACCGATCAAAGGGGCGGCCAGAGTTTCGCCCGTTATGCACCCCACCTTCCTGGCACAAGGTTCTTGGCACCCAGCCAGCACTGGGCTCGTTGGGGAGAGCCGTCCACAGCTCCTGACCTTTGGGGACGTCCCAAGACAGATTTTTTTTCAACACGGCCTGGTTTTCGGGGCACTGAGCCACCAAGGACCTTGGGGAAAAGCCCTGCACCATCCCTGGGGTTTTGAAGAGCGTCGCCAAGCCTGAACCACCGTCCCCCCAGAGACATCCACCCACCACCCATTTGAGCTTCACAGAGATATAGGGGCCTTGGCCTGCTTATTAGCCCCCTTGTGGGGGGTAGATGATTTTTTCCGGGACACAGATGCAGAAAACGCGCTTAAAATTTTTTAGAGACACTGGCTTCCGGGGCGGGGAAAGGTTTTTTCTGGCAAAGAAATGCCTGCTCGGCATCTGGTTTTGGGGGCAGGCAAGGGCCATGATTGGCGGAATCCATCTTGTCCACCAGATGGAAGGCAACATTTCCGGGCCCAAAAAAGCCTGGCAAGCCGACATTCGGGGCTTTTGGCTTTGGATGGTTTGGGGGGTTAAAGTGTTTTTTTTTGCTCCCAAACCTGGAAGACAAAAGGCTGGCTGCTATCTGGCCGCGTACGGCGTGCAGGCGTCCAAACGGGCGGGAGGAGAAGGGTAGGGGGGGTCTCTGGGTGGGCTGGGGTACTCCGGGGCAACGGGGGAGGCTGAAGCGGGGGCGACCCCTGACATGACCTGAAGACAGGGGCACGGGGAAACCCTTGGGGGTGGGGGCGGAGGAGGAGGAGGTGAAACAGAGGGTGTGACAGTTTTTGGGAAGCCCGGCGGGGGTCGGGCCCCTTTTTTTGGCCAAGTGTTGCCCCATTTAAACTCAGCATTCGCTGCATGTGACTAGACATTTGGTGGGGGGTTAACCATTTAAGGTTTTTTGCCTACTTATCGTTTAGGGAAAAGGGGGCATATGACATCGCTGGGTGAATCAAGGCTTGGTCAAAAACCCAGGCTAGAGAGGTCCTGGACCTTTTTGACGGCGATAAGCGAGGACGGGTTTCCGCTGACCGGGCTGGGGGAATCATATCACGGCCGCCCTCTCCCTTTTTTGAGGCGGACCCGTTTTGACACCCAACCCCATCACTTCCCCCCTTTTCCAGTGAAAGCCTGGGGAAAACAAATTCGCGGAAAAGGCCACGATGGATCCACAATTCGTCATCATCATCACAAACAGGGACTTCGTCTTCCTGACTTTCTGCATCCAGGAGCTGGGGGCTACAAGCAAGAGGCACTGAAAGGCGTTGCCGACCGCCCGGATTTTCCCGTTGACCGCTTCCTTCTCCTCCTCTGATGACATCCGAACTGCGCGTCAAGCAACAAAATCATCCTCTTTGGCCCTTGGTCTTTAAAAAAACCCTTCTGCCCCCAACAACAAAGAGGTCTTCAAAAATGGATTACCAAGTGGTGGGTACAACAGTTGACATTTGGGCGCCTTCCTTTTATGTTGGACGGAGCTGATGAAGCGAGACAACATTTGTGGCCGTACGGAGGACGAGGGGTAAAATTTTCTGATGCAGGGTTTCATTAACCCTGAAGATCAGATTGGACCTGTTCGTACTGAGATTCACAGCCCTGACCCAGCGATGACAGGGCCTACGGTCCTGCAAACCGACGATCCCTGGCATGTGTGTTGTCCCCCACACTGGGGAAGGGGGCACCTTCTCTCGTACCTCTACCCCCATGTCCTAAACATCCCTCTTTCTCGCTTACCACCTGAATTTCGCCCAGTTCAAAAAAAAAAATTTTAGAAAAGGTTAAAAAAGACTTTTGGAAAGACGAAATCACACTATTTCCAAAACCCTAAATCAAAACAAAATTTCGGTTCAAATTTAAGTGCAAGGACCCATCAAAAAAGCTTTCTGCCAAAATGAAAAAAACACCTATCTGAAATGATAAAAAAGGATAATAAACGGGATTTTTGGAACCTATCAAAACACCGGGTGAAATACAAAATTGCTGAAAATTTAAATTTAAATGCAAGTTGGCCCATAAAAATACTGGCCTGCGCCCAAAATAAAAAAACACTATCTGAATGTTTTCGGTTAATAAAAGTATTTTTGGAAAACCCATCAATTCCCTGTGTGCTACAAAATTGCGGATTCAAATTTTAAATGCAAGGGACCTCTATCAACAAAGCTTTGAAAAGGAAAAAAAACCCAAAAAGGTTTAAAAGGAACCAAAAAAATTTAAAAAAACTGGGAAAAAAATGGTTATAAAACCCCCCGGAAAAAAAAAAAAAAAAACGGATAAAAAAAAAATTTTTCACCCCAAAATTTTTAATACAAAACCTTTTGGGTTTTGGACTGACCCCAAATTTGCTTGAATTTTTCACCATTTAACTTTTTTCCCAAAAGGGGTTTTGGTGGGTCATCAACAAAACTGGCCTAAAGCAAAATGAAAAAAACAGTATCTGAAATTATACGGAAAAAAAATATTTTTGGCACCTACAATACACCTGTGGTTACTACAAAATTGCTGGATTAAAAAATTTAAATGCAAGGTACCTTTTACACAAAGCTTGACCCGACCAAAAGTAAAAAAACACCTATTGAAATGTATACAGATAATAAACGGGATTTTTACACCTATCAATACACCTTGGGATACAAAATTCTGGGTTAAAATTTTTTAACTGCAAGGGGCCTACAACAAAAACTGGCCCCACCCAAAGTGAAAAAAAACGTATCGAAATGTATACGGATAATAAAAAGGTATTTTTTGGCACCTATCAATACACCTGTGGGACTACAAAATTTCTGAATTCAAAATTTTAAATGCAAGGGACCTCTACAAAAAAGCTTACTGACCAAAAGTGAAAAAAACACCTGTCTGAAATGTATGCGGGTAATAAACGGTATTTTTTGGGACCTACAAATACCTGGGTGACTACAAAAAAGCTGGATTCAAATTTAACTGCAAGGTGGCTCTATCAACAAAGCTGGCCTACGCCAAAGTGAAAAAAATATTTACTGAAATGTAACGGGAAAAAAAATGTATTTTTGGACCACAATACACCGTGGTGATACAAAAAAATTTCGGATTTAAATTTAACTGCAAGTTGGCCTATCAACAAAGCGCATCGCCAAAGTGAAAAAACACTATCTGAAATTTCCGGAAAATAAAAAATTTTTTGGGACCTATCAAACACCGGGTGACTACAAAAATTTTCTGGATTCCCAAAATTTAAGTGCAAGGACCTCTACCCAAAAAAGCTTGACGACCAAAAGTGAAAAAAAACACCTACTGAAATGTAAATTTTAAATAAAATTTTAGTTTTGCCCTAACAAAAGACCCTGCAGTTACTAAAAAGATGGTATCCTAATATAATTCAGGCTGCCCCCAAAATCCAAGTAAAATTCAACAGAAAACTGTTAATGAAAACCTATTGCAATGCAATTTTTTTCCCTAAGTCTGGGGGCACAATATCCATATCCTTTAAAAGCTTGTCTGTGTTTCGCCCCTTCCCCTCCCCCCCCCCCCCCCGCTCCTCCCGTGACTTTACAGGCAGATGCCCTTTAAAATTCTACCTAACTGCCAAAAAACTCAAAAATTTTAATCTACCCAAGTTTTTTAAGGTTTTACAGCTAAAATAAAGCTTTTCGTGAACAAATAAACAATTTCGCTGAGCTTTTGCTGAGGTGTTGGACAAGGGGAAGCGCACTCCTATTCCTATAGACGCGACACACACTGAGGCAGAACAGGAAGGGCTGTTCTATGTAAAACGAGGTCATGTAATTTTTCCAGCCAATCGCAACCAAACACATCCCAGTCATGACTTCGCACACACAGCTCACCCTGCTCTATTCTCTAAGCTGACTTGCTGGTCGCCAAAATGACAGGAAGCGCTGAAAATGGCGCGATATTAATAGATGATGCGCAGATTTTAACCTAAATTATCGCTTGATCGAAAAAATCCGATCAACATAAAAATCGTGCCGATTTCAACTTTGACGATAAAAATCGCTCAACACTAACTATCACACCCGTTAGGGTTTTCTGGTTGGCTTGAGCAGCTTATGTATATTTCTAGAAACACCTGTTTCAGAGAGTGAGGCCGTCAAGAAATGCAGTCAGTACTTACTAAAGAAATAATCAAAGGCAAACTTGAACAATTCCCAAAATTCAGACAGAAATAACTCAGGGAGGGGCATATTGCAAAGAAAAAGGGGTGTATAAACCAGAAAACCACTTAACCACTTAACTAAATTATATCAACAATCTAGATAAATATTTCAGTTTCTGCAAAAAAATATATACAGTACAGACCAAAAATTTGGACACACCTTCTCATTCCAACAGTTTTCTGTTTTTTCATGACTATAAAAAATGTAGATTCACACTGAAGGTATCAAAACTATGAATTAACACATGTGGAATTATATACTTAACAAAAAAGTGTGAAACAACTGAAAATATGTCTTATATTCTAGGTTCTTCAAAGTAGCCACCTTTTGCTTTGATTACTGCTTTTCACACTCTTGGCATTCTCTTGATGAGCTTCAAGAGGTAGTCACCCTAAATGGTTTTCACTTCACAGGTGTGCCCTGTCAGTTTTAATAAGTGGGATTTCTTGCCTTACAAATGGGGTTGGGACCAACATTTGTGTTGTTCAGAAGTCAGGTGGATACACAGCTGATAGTCCTACTGAATGGACTGTTAAAATTTCTATTATGGCAAGAAAAATGCAGCTAAGTAAAGAAAAACGAGTGACCATCATTTCTTAAAGTAATGATGGTGAGTCAGTCCGAAAAATTGACGAAACTTTGAAAGTGTCCCCAAGTGTAGTGGCAAAAACCATTAAGCACTACAAAGAAACTGGCTCACATGAGTAGTGTTGAGCGATTGCGTTGGCTATCGAGATCGAGCGATAGTCGATAGTCGGCCGCTATCGATAAGGTTTTTCGATAGTGAGCATCGATTATGAGCGATTACCATTAAAGTCTATGAAAGAGCAACAACACCTTCATTATTACACCCAAACAAGGCTGGAGAAGCTGAAATTAACATCCACAACAGTCAAATGGATACGTGCTAAAACTTAGGCAACCACTTAGGTTTAAAAGCCCACAGAAAAAAAGTCACAGACCATTCACTATCCCTGTCTTGTACCAGCCTGACCCTTAATCCTGCATCACCCCCAAATTAAAAAGGGGCCAGAAGGCAGTATGTTTTTGAACCATCATGTTACTTGAACTGGACAATGCATATCCCTGTCCTGGAACGCAGCATGACCCCCAAACCTGCATGACCCCCAGAATTAAAAAGTGCCGCAAAAAAGGAGTTTTTCAACCACCATTTTAGTTGAACTGGACACTAATTATATCTGTCCTGTACCGCAGAATGACCATTAAACCTGTCTGACCCACAGTTTTAAAAAGTGCCAGAAAAGGAGTTTTTCAACCACCATTTTTAGTTAAAACTGGACATATACTGTCCCTGTCCTGGCCACAGTATGACCATTAAACCTGTCTGACCCCCAGATTACAAAGTGCCGGAAAAAGGGATCTTTCAACCACCAAATTTTAGTTGAACTGGACATTGACTAGAAATGTCTGTGCCACAGCATAAACCCAGGGCCGGATTTTACAGTGGGTGCGGTTGAGAGCCCAGGCTGGCATCCGTAAATTTTATTAAAAACGCATGTTAAAAAATCCCTGATGACGCAGCAACAAAAACTGTCTGCTGAAGCAGAGTGCGGAAGCGAAGTAAAGAGAACTCCAGCCTTCCTCAGTACACAGTCAAGACCTGGGTAGCGCTTGCCCCTCCGTATGAGTGCGGACCAATTGACTTCACTTGGAAATACTGGTGGTTAACGCTCCTGTTACACCCAGGTGCCCTTTTGCTTGGCATTCTTTTCTCATTTTTACTCAACGTGCTGAGGAAATTGTCCCCTGTACTTTGTTCTCTGTCCGTGCTCCATACTCCCCTGTCCTCTGAATAACCTACAAAACTGGTCAAAGTTTTCCCGTACCTCCCTTGTACAATTCAGGGAATTTTTTACCAGCTATTTTGTACATGCAAGTTTTTTTAGTACTTTAATTCTAGAAAAACATTTTTAAAATAGGATGGAATCCCACCATGTCTTTTGTTTCTCTTTTTTTCATTGTATTAAATGGGTTGTCTCAATACAGGGATTGATAGCTATGTTTAAAGATCTTGCAAAAAACAAGTCATTTTGCAATATGTGTCCCCTTATTTTTTCGTATTATACAAAGATATTTTTTGCACCTTTTTAATTCACCTGTGGTGAATATAAGAATTGCCGTTTTTAAGATTTACGTGGATTGCTGCGTCAATGAAAAATCCCGGGTGTGAAAAAATCAAAAAAACCTTTAACCCTTTGGTTTATTTTTTGGTAAAATAAAGGGGTATTTTTTTTGGCCCCTTTTCAATTTCACCTGGGGGGTTTGAATATGGGGAATTGCTTTTTTAAAAATATTTACGTAAATCCCCTTGCGTCAAGGAAACAATCCCCGGGGGTTTTCCCAAAAGCCCAAAAAAACCGTAATGTTTTTTTTGATATAATAAAGGGGATTTTTTTCCCCAACCTTTTTTAAATTTCCCCCCCTGTGGTGAATTTTAGAATTGCGTTTTAAGATTTCCCGTAGTTTGGCTGCTTTCAATAAAACAATCCCGGGGTGCGCAAAATTTAAAAAAACACGAAAACTGTTATGTTTTGTATAATAAATCGGAAAATTTTTTTTTGAAATTTTCCCCCAATTACCTGTGGTAAATTATCGAATTGCTTTTAAAAAAATTTTAAACGAAATTTGTCCCCGTCAATAACAATCCCGGGGTGGCAAAGTCCAAAAAAACACGAAACTGTTATTTTTTGGTATAATAAACGATTTTTTTGCCCCTTTTTTCCAATTCACCTGGGTTTTGGTAATATAGAATTGTGTTTTAAGTTTTAAGTAAAATGCTGTTTTGGCTTGCAAAAGGGGGAAAACCAAAATTTTCCGGGGGTGCGAAAAAAAAGCCCAAAAAAACACGAAAACTGTTATGATTTTTTTAAAAAAAACGGTATTTTTTTCACTTTAAATTTAACCCTGGGGTGGAATAAAAAATTTGCTTTTTTAAAAAGTTTTTAGGGAAAAAGGGGCGTCAATGAACAATGCGGGTGCGAAAAAGTCAAAAAAAACTACTTAATTTTTATTTTTGGGTTTTAAAAAAACCCGATTTTTTTTGCCCCCTTTTCAATTCCCGGGGGTGAATATAAAATTTGTTTGTTTTAAATTTTTTACTTAGTTTCTGCGTCAAAAACAATGCGGGGGTGCGCAAAAAGTAAAAAAAAACACAAAAATGTTATGTTTTTGGGTTTATAAAAAACGGTTTTTTTTGGGAAAACCTTTCAATTCCCCCTAGGGTGAATATAGAATTCCCGGGTTTTTTAAGATTTTCGGGGAAATGCTCCCGCAATGAAAAATGGGGTGCGCAAAAGTAAAAAAACCCCGAAACTGATTTTTTTCTTTCGTTTTCACGAAATTTTTTGGAAAACAAAAAAAACCTTTTGTGACTAAAAGATTGCGGATTTTTTTAATTTTTTAAATGAAAGGTGGAAAAATATAAACGCCCACAGGTGTAATTTTTTAAAAAGAAAAAAAACACCCTATCTAAATGTTACTAAAAAATAAAAGGGGAAAAGGTTTTGCTGTTTAAAAAAGAGACCGCATTTTCCTGGGAAATGTTGTGTATCCAATATAAGTTCCGGCCCCTCCCCAATATCCGGACATATTTCAATAGCAAAAAAATTTTTTTGTTAATAAATTTTTTTAAAAGAAAATTCCCCCCCCCCCCCCTTTTCCCTTAACCAAAAATCTAAAAAAATTTTCTTTAATCTAACAAAATTTTGGGAAAGGGAAACACAGCAATAGTAGGGGTTTCCTCTGTGCGGGAAATTGATTTAATTTGCTAAACTTTTTTTGGCCACGGGCAGAGCGCGGGCCCTATTTTTTTTGGAACGTGAGAGACACGAGGTGAAAAAGGAAAGGGCTGTTCAAATGTAAAACGGGGTCATGTTTTTTTCCCAAACCAAATTCGAAACCCTTTACAAAATCCCATTTCATGACTCGCAACAACATCTCCCCACTGCTCAAATTCTGAAATTGTTTTGCTGGCCCCCAAAAAATTACGGGAAAGGGGGCGCCGAAAAAGGCGCGTCTTAATAGAGGGAGCTTAGTTTTTAACCCTTTAAAATTATCGCATGTTTCGGGAAAATTTTTTCTTTCACCAAAAAACCCCCTTGCAGATTTCAATTTTGTCGAAAAAAAATCCCCTAAACATTTACAAATAGGCCCCCCCCAAAGGAGAGGAAGACCAAAGCGTCACCTCTGCTGCGGAGGATAAGTTCATCTGATCACCAGCCCAAAATCCCGGTTAACAGAAATTCAAAATTAGGGGGACCGGGTCAATGCCCCCAGAGTTCTGGCAGCACCCCCACATCTCTACAAAACTGGTTAAGAGGGGGACTGGTGAAAGCAGGCCTTCATGGTTAAAATAGCTTGGGGAAATCACTGCAAAAGGCAGGCAAAAAAACAAAAAGCGACTTTTTTGGCTAAAAAAACAAAAGGGAAATTTTTGGACATTAGACCGGGGAAAACCCCTGGGGTTTTGGGTTTCGGTTTAAGTCCAAATTTGAGATTTTGGGGGTTTCCCAAACCCACCGCGTCTTTGTGCGACGCAGAAAGGTGAACGAATGGACTCTACATGCCTTGTTCCCTCCGTGAAGAATGGAGGAGGAGGTGTGATGGTGTGGGGGGACTTTGCTGGTGACACTGTTGGGGATTTATTTAAAAATTTAAGGAATACTCAACCAGCATGGTTACCACAGCATTTGCAGCGGCATGCTATTCCATCCGGTTTGCGTTTTTGTTGGACCATCATTTATTTTTCAACAGGACAATGAACCCCAAACACGCCCCCAGACTGTGTAAGGATTTGACCAAGAAAGAGAGTAATGCGGTGCTAGCCAGATGACCTGGCCTCCACAAGTTACCAACCTGAACCCAATCAAAATTTGGTTGGGGTGGAGCTGGACCGCAGAGTGAAGGAAAAAGGGCAACAAGTGTAAGCATCTCTGGGAAAAATCCTTCAAGACTGTTGGAAGACCCTTTAAGGTGACTACCTCTTGAAGCTCATCAAGAGAAAAGCCAAGAGTGTGCAAAGTAGTAATCAAAAGCAAAAGGTGGCTACTTTGAAACCAAGAATATAAGACTATTTTCAGTGTTTTACACTTTTTTGTTAAGTATATAATTCCACATGTGTTTTAATTCATAGTTTTGATTTTCTTCAGTGTGAATCTACGATTTTTATCGTCATGAAAATACAGAAAACTGTTGGAATAAGAAGGTGTGTCCAAACTTTTGGTCTGTACTATATATATGTGCGTATTTCTCTTTTTGCTAAATTATGTTTTTTTTTATAGTATCAAATTAAAATTTCAACGACTTAAAATAGTGATGTGTTTTAAGACTTGATATTTTTGATAACTCTGAAGCCATGAATGTTTGACATAAATTTTTCTTTATTAATTTTTGGGGGTTTTTTTTTTTAACAAAATTTTTCCCAGCACAATTTGAACAGAACCTCATTAATTTTTAAAAATTTGAAAAATTTATACCTGGTAAAAATTCAAGCTTTGAGAAATTTTTTCCATTTTACGCTGATTAAAATTTTTAAAAGAAAACATACCCTTAAAATTTTCAGGAAAATCAAGAACCAGTTTACTTTTTTTTCCCAAAATTTTTTAAAAAAGGCATTTTATTTCAGTTAACTTTCTCAAAAAATGGTACGTAAGAAATTAGTTTTAATAATTTTTTTTATTTTCCATTTAATTTGCCACCTTGGGGGGTTTTTAGGGAAAGACGTATAATCCCTCCCTTTAAATACACGGGTTTTATTTATTTTAAAATTTTCAATTGCATGCAGCTAAAGATTTTAAACCCCTTTACACGTTTCCTTTATAGATGGGCTTTAGAAAGGAGATGCCTAGTGAGCCTCAAGCACCAGTCATAACTGTAATTTCCTCTAAAGATAAAACATGGGGTTTTAAAAAAACATTAAGGGGCTACTTTAAAGTTCCCCAAGTATAAATAAAAGTTAAAAATTCTGCAATTTTAAATGAAATTAAACAAAAAACAGAAAACCTAACTGAAATGTATCAAATTTTTTTTAATGCATGTCTTATGTGACATTGGGGAAAAGAAATAAAAAGGGAAAAAAAGCCAAAAATAAAAATGATTCAAAGAAAAAGAAAAGTTTTTAAAAAGTTTTTTAGGAGTAACTTTTTTTTAAAAAATTAAAAATTGTGATTATTTTTTTGTTTTCCCCCCTTTTAAGGGCCCCCACCCATTTTTTGGCCTTTTAACACCCCAAATTTTTTTAAATCGGGCATGGGCCCCCTTAGGGTGAGAATAACTTTTTGACCCTTTCCCTTACCAAAGTGTTTTAATGAAAATTTTTTCCCTAAAGCCCTTTGTTTTAAAAATTTTAGTAAAAAAATTTTATAAAACCCAACCGGGTTTTTTTGTAAAAAATATAAAAATTTCTGAAAAAGTGAAAAATCTGTTTTTTAAAATTTAAAAAATTTCTGCGAAAGGAAGATAATTATTCCCAAAAAATTTATTTTAAAACACTGGGCATCTACCAAAATGTCCACTATAGGTTGGCATCATTTTTTAAATGTCTTTTTTATAATATTTATATTATATTAGAGGGCTTAAAAATTTTTAGTATTTTTCTCACATTTTCAAAAAAATTTTTTGCAATATACATTTTTTTATGGCCCGGGCCCAAAGTTCTGACGGGGCCTTTAAAGGGGCCCTCCCATGTTAGATCCCCCCAAAATTGTTTGCCTTCTAAGAAATAGCCCCCTTAAAGTATTTACAACATTGTTGGGAAATTTTTTTAAAACCCCTTTAGAAATTTCACAGATATTAAAAAAAAAGGGAGGTAAAATTTTTAAAAAATTTTTCATTTATTTTTGAGATTTTCAATATTTACCCCAATTTTTTCCTGGAATCCGGGTAAATTTTGACTGGGGAAAATGCAATGTAATATCATTTCCCCCGGGGTCTGTAAATTTTTGGGAAATACCCCATAGGGTCCCTAGTGCATTTTTTTGGGGCTAACCCATAACCCCCGAATAGGAGGACCCCCTACTGGGATCTGGGGGTCTCTTTTTCAATCCCAATTTTTTTTTTGGGGGCCCCAAATTTGGGTTTGAAGACCCCCCAAAGGTGCCTAAAATTTAATAAACACCCCAAAGCCCCCAATTGGAAACTAAAACCCTTAAGGTATTATACAGGGTGAAAGTGAGTATATCGCCCCACAGGGGGTTTAAAAATTTTTTTTTTTTTTCGCATTAGGCTGGAAAATTTAAAAAAAAAATTTTCCCCCAATAATCTGAAATTTTTAAACTTAAAATTTTTCATATTTAAAAGGGGAATCCGGGAAAAAGAAAAAACCCCTTTTGTTAAAAAAATTTTTCCAAGTTGGCCCAATACTTACATGGGGGTTGTAAATTGTGTTTGGGCGCATGGCAAGGGAACAAGGGAGAGAGCTTTTTGGGTTTTGGAAAAAAATTTTTTTGGGGGGGCCCATTCCCCATTTGCAAACCCCCAAAATTTAACAGAAAAGATAAAAACCTTTCCCAGAATTCACCCATTTTAGATTAACCCCCCCCCAGGGATTATCTAGGGGTTTGGCATTTTGGGTGCACAGGTTTTCCCATGGGTTTTTTTTTTAGCATTGGGCCTGAAAAATGGGGGGTGGGAAACGCATTCCACCATTTTTGGTTTTGGGTTTAAATTTTTACAGGTTGGGCCGTGCACTGTAAAAGGGATTATAACTTTACTAGGGGGCGGTAAAAATTGCAATGGGATAAATTTTATAACTTTTTTTTTTTTTTATTACTTTTACAAAAATAAAAAAAGGTCTAAAAAAAATTCCCGTTTTTTATTTTGCCCTTTTTGGGACAGTCATAACTTTTTTATTTTTCTGTGTCCAGAGCTGGGGTGGGGCCTTTTTTTTTTTGCGGGGTAAATTTTTGGGATTTTCTTTTATTGGAACATTATGAGGTATACAACATTTTATTAAAATTTTTTATTAAGGTTTTTTTTTTTGTGGGGGCGTTTTGAAAAAAATTTAAAACAAGCTTTTTTTTAAATTTTTTTTAAAATTTTTTAAAAAACGGCCAATTTGTTTAAAATAGACAGCAATTTTACTCATGGGTCGATACGATTACAGCAATGGGCCAATTTGTATATTTTTTTTATTTTTTTGTTTTGCTTTTTATACAAATAAAAAAAATTTTTTTTTTCAAACGGGAAAAACCCCACATTTTTTGCTTTGCCATAGTTTGAAAACCCCATACCTTTTTTATTTTTCTGTGTATGGAGCTGTGTACGGGCTTTTTTTTTTGTGGATAAAGTTGAAGTTTTTTTTGGTATCATTTTGGGGGGACAAGACTTTTTTAAATCAGTTTTTAAAATTCCTTTTTTTGGGGCAAAAATTTAAGAAAAATACTGCAATTAGTAGTTTTTTTATTTTTAAATTTTTAAACCCAGCACTCACTGGGGGCATTATCCGTAATAATTTTAGCTTTATCTGTGGGTCGATACAATTATGACGGATCCCCAATTTAAAATATTTTTTTTTTTAAAGTTGAAGCATTTTTAAAAAAAAAAGTGTTTTTAGTGTGTAAAAGAATATTTGGGGAAATTTGATTCCAAAGTTGTTTGTATAAATACCCCTGTTTTCCCAATATATGAAAAAAAAAAAAAATTTGTTTTTTAAGAAATAAAAATTATTTTTTTAATATAATAATTTAATAATCAATATAATTTCAAAGTATATTAGCTTTCATTTCATAATTTACCAGCCCTGTGGTATACAAAATGTTAGGTTTTATTATATTACGCTACTCACAAAAAGTTAGGGGTATGTACCCTTTTTTTTAAAAATTTCGGGAAATGATGAAAGCTAAATAGACCTTTTAACCTTTAAAAAGGGCACATGTCTAATGCCCCCCTTTTATTTTTAGTAATTTTTGACAATTGCTGATCTAAAAAAGGAATTAAGGGAAAAAATTTCCCACAACAGGTGTTTTGGGATCCCGGGCTTTAACCCAAAAAAATTTTTTGGGGATAAATTTAAAATTTGGGGATTTAAACAACCCTCCTCTTTAAATTTCCCTCAAAAAACCAGGCTTTTTTTAAAGGGGAGATAGTGGAAAAAAAAGTGTCACTCAGAATATTGAAAAAACTTACATCATTGGGGTCTAGTTCTAAAAATTTGGTCAAAGCTTCCCCTTTTAAGGTACCTTCCCTTGGTGATACTTTGGTGCCCTCCTTGCCCTCCCCCACCCTTGTTGTTGCCCAAAAATTTTTTGCTAAAAGAAAAATCGACTTTCATCACTAAACACACTGAGGACCACTGGCCCCTCGCCCCAGTGTAGATGCCCCCCCCCCCCCCCCCCCCCCCTGGGCCATGAAAAGGGGGAAGATCCGGTCCCTGGTGGTGTGGTCAGATACCTTTGCTGGTGATCTAGCACGCTGAGCACGCTGATGTAAACAGTTATGAATGGTCCGTTAGAGATCAGCAAGTTGTGCAAAAAGTACTGAAACATTAATCATTTTAAACAAGTCCCTTTCCCAAAAGTAAAAGAGAGGGCCCCTCATTCGGGAAATTTTAAAATAAATTAGAAATTTTATGTTCATCCCTGAAATCAAAAAACCAAAACCCAAATACCCTTTAAAAGGGAGTTGCTTTCATTACGAGTTTCACCCTGTCAGGGGTCCCTGGAAATTTTGAATGGGGGGGGTTTTTTTCTTGGTTTTTTCCTGTTTTTGCCCCCCTCTCCCCCCCCCCATCAGAAACACAGGCATTTTTACGTAACTTCAAAAAGGGGGGGGGGAGGGGGTTTGTTTCTCAGAGTTAAACCCTGTGTGTGTCTCCCCCTAGGTCTGTTGCGGAGAGGGCTGTCTATGAGTTTTAAAGTGGGGTTCTTAATAGGAGCAGGAGGGAGGATGCAAGTGTTCCTATATCCCCTGCTTAGCTTACAAGTCTCCACATCTCCAGCAACAACAAGGGCAGTGTTACTATACTCAGGATGTGTCCCTAATACAGGAGACATAAAGTATTCACATGCCCCCTGATCTGTATAGTATTATTATAGTCACAGTTCCAAAGACATATCATGATTATAGTAACAGACAGGGTCACTGCTGTCACATCTATCTGTGTAGAGAGCAGGAGGAAGCAGGCACACACAGGGTTAATCCAGGACACAGACACCAGAGTCCTCCTCCCCCTCCTTCCACTACAGAAGCATTCTGTGTGGGAGGGGCTCTCTGCTCCGACCTGTCTTCAAAGGTGATGAGTCATTCAGACCTGACAGCCAGTAAGATAAGGATCAACAGGTCGGCTGCTATAGAGATTTGAGAAGCTGATGTAGTAATACTAACAGGGCTAGCTCAAAATCAGTAGGACATTTGTAATGAACATATATTGCAAAGCTGCTTGTTTTTTAAAGATCTTTAAATTAAAACCCAATCATTGTAGCGAGACAACCCCTTTAACTTTTGGTGAGTAGTATATATTATATTGTTTCTCTTTTTTTCAGACAAAATATATCAAAGTCTGAACCTCATGAGCTTTAGTGTACTAAAATAACAATTAGCTTACATATAAAATTCCAATGAATTTTTTAGCAATAACTTCCAATCATGTTTATACAGGTCTTTCACATTTAAGACATGACATAAAATGTATATGAGATTTGTAAAATGCAAATTGTCAAATTGCAGTATATTAATCATGAAGCACAAATCCAGTTGATTTTAGATTCCGATTGACTTTGATAAACCTACCACCTGGTGAGTGCATAGCAATTTAAGATTTCTAAATTATTAATAATCAATTTTATCTTTAGTATTGAATACATGAAAAGTGTGGATATACATTAAATAGGTGAATTAAACCAACATCACTGTATTACGAGCAGAGTGCTGTCATCCTGTATTGTAATGGTCTAAATTTAATCTACATAATGTAATAATACATTTAACCCATAATGTAGTGATTTTTGGTGACAGAATTTTCTTCAATTGCCCCATATCAAGAGCCATAACAATTTTACTTTTCTTGTTGACATACAGTAGCCATAAGAAGGTTAGTTTTTGGGGACAAGTTGTTTTTTTAATGGTACCATTTAATGCACTATATAATGTACTGTAAACAAATAAAAAAAATATTAGTGAGGAATGAAAAGAAAAAAACTAAGGGTGATATGTATGAAACCTGGCACTGACACACCAGTTTTATATTGCTATAGAGCAATATAGAAGGTACCAGTATGAAAAAAAAGTATCTCTCAGCACTTCATACATGTATCCTGTTTATGGCAAAATTTGCCTCAGCCACACAACTTCAAAATTGGTATGGAATTGTATGACAGTTATGGGCCAAACTTAGGCACATTTGTATGTTTCATTTCAAACTGGTGCTTTTGTATGACTTTGGCGCAACACGACCCCTACAAACTTGGCGCATTCAAAAATGTTGTATATTGAGCAGATTGCGCCAAAATTTGGCATACAACTGTTCATGTAACTATAGAACAGGGCTTCAAAAGGTTTTTGGCTGCAAAGCATCCCAGAAAACTGGTGCAGGCCTGTTCATGCATGTCATCCTAAATTGTTCCCCATAGAGTCTAAATGAAATGTTGAGCTTACTTTGTGTGAGCATAGTTATGCTGATACCAAATTCATATTTTTGTCTTATTTTTCTAAAAAAAAAATAAGAATACAAAAGTACAGATGATATTGCTGTCACACACAATAACAAAATTCGATCTCCTGCTCAAAGTGACCCCCAATTTCATTGTCAGATTGTAAATTTTGTTGTCATCCTTTAGAAGAACTTGAAATTATTGCTAAAGCTTATGTCATAATGCTTTACATTTCTCTGATTTCTTGTTTATTTGTTTTCTTCTTCTTTAGGAAGTTTGCAGATAAGATACAAATTAAATTATTATCAAGATCCTGATGTTTTCACCATCAATTCTAAAAACCTGGCTGATGGTTATCTCCATAGAGTGTCAATTTTGAGAAAACAGGATATTTTATATGTGGAGGTATTTAAGTGGACTTTTTCTTGTCATCTTTTCAGTCAGTGTTTTATTTTTTTTTTTGCCTACTTACATTAATTTTAGCTAGTGGTTTGTAACATATAGATTTTTCAGGAAATATTTGTCAGAGGTTATCCCATCTAGCTGTGCTTAAACTCTTCACAGGCTCTGCAGGTTCCCTCTTCCTGTGTACACTGTGGGGGGTCTTTAACAGTTACTGACAATTCACCTCTGCTATCTTCTATTTCTAGCTGTGCCTTTAACAGGAACATTAGTAATGAAGGAGTTGAAAACAATAACATTGTCCAAGTAGGATGTCTGGCTATAAATGTCTGCTAGTAGCGGTATATTTATCATGAGAAGGAGCTTCTAGAGAGAGAGAAAAAATTACATGTTGCCAAGACATATTTTTAGCTGCAGAGTGACTCTGTTATCCTTGTTGTAATTATGCATGAATGTGCTCTGCAAACTTGACAGGATGGTGAAAAGGTTCTCTCTTGTCCGTAAATCTAATGTTTTTAACGTTTTTCTCAGTATAACCCTAAGATTAACCCTTTAACAGTACTGGATATTAACCTGTGTCCCATTGTCGGTAAGGGGTTTTGTAACTAATTGCAGCTGACACCTGCTGGTAACAGCGTGGAATGAAGTCAGCTCCATTCTGTGCTGTTTAACCTATTAGATGCCGCAGACTTCACGGTTGCGGCATCTAAATGAATGAGAAACAGTGCTGCACACCGTTCTTCACTCTGATCGGGGCTCCCGCGGCAAGATCGCGGGGACCCGATTGGTTTACATGGTGGCTGGAAGCCTTGCAAAAGCTTTCATTGGTGCCATGTTTTTTGTAAAATCACCATCAGTGTACATCTTATTGCATTGTTTATACAATGTAATAGGCTATATAAATGATTGTGCCCCCCAGTGGTGAAACACCCTAGGGGGACTCAATGTTAAAGTACAAAAAGCTTAAAAATGTAAAAAAATATATATATCTTAAAATCACCCTCCTTTTGCCATTTTAAAAATATAAAAAAGTAATAAAGTTACACATAATTGGTATTGCTGCATCCAAAAAAGTCTTATCTATTAAAATACATCATCATCTATCCCATACTCTGAACACTGTAGAAAAAAAATCCAAACGGCAAAATTGTGGGTTTTTGGTCATTTATTTTAGGTCCCCTAAAAATTGGGATAAAAGGGGTCACTTAAAACATATGTATCCCAAAATGGTACCAAAAAAAGTACACCTCAGTCCTCCAAAAATTCACCCTCACTCAGATTTATTGGTGGAAGTACAAAAAGTTATTGGTCGCAGGAAGTGGCACTGTGGCGCACATTTCAAAGATAGAAAATGTCTGGATTTTCTTTTTTATGATATTATAGAATAACACAAACCCTACATATTTGGTATTTCTGGAATTGTATAAACCTGCAGAATACAGGAGAGTGTGGCTTCCCAAAATAAAAGCCCTCACATGTCTATGTACATGGAACAATAAAAAAGTTATGGCTCTTGGAAGGCGAGGAGGAAAAACAAATGAACGTGGCAACCAAAAAAATGCATTTTTTTTTCTTGTGTTGACACATTAGTTTTTTCCTCCTCGCCTTCCAAAAGCCATAACTTTTTTATTTTTCCACCTACCTAGATATAGGTGGGTTTTTATTTTGCAGGACAAGATGTACTTTCTAATGGTGTTGTTCACTGTAGTATAGAATATACTGGGAAACTGCAAAAAAATGTAAAGTGGGGCAAAATGTTGGACAAAAACGTACATGTGCCAGGTTTGCAGGTTTTTTTTTATGCCGGTGTCTCTCTGGTAAAAATGATGTGTTACGTTTATTCTACAGGTTTATATGTTTCTGGCAATACCACACTTGTACGGTTTCTATAATATTTTGGTACTGAAAAAAAATTTAAAACATTTTTTATTTTTGAAATTTGCGCCACAGTGCCATTTTCTGTGACCAAAAACTTTTTTGTACTAACACCTACAGACTTCAGTGAGGATATATATATATATTTTTTTTTATGCAAAGAAGTTGATACAGCAACGATGGACGGGAGCCCAGCCTTAAAATTCCAAAGGCTTTATTATAAACGTAAAAAATAAAATACAAGTAGCATCCCCCTGGAGCAATAATCAGGTTCAGTTAACGCGTTTCGGGTGTGTTACCACCCTTACTCATAAGAAAGAAAGAAATATAAAATCACCATTTATATAAAACAGATATTCAGATGTAATCAAATCACCTGTGTGACGCTCAGTTGTCTGGGTTTCCTAGTCACCACTCTACAGCCCTCCGCTAGAACCAATTACAGGATGGGATCCTGATTCAAAAATCAGTAGATGTTTCAAAAATTTTTTCCTAATCAGTGGAAACTGATGGGTAGAATCAACCACTAAGGTGGGTTTAATTTGTTTTTGTGATTTTATTCTAACCGAGTTTATGAGAAGTTCCCGTTTCTTATTTTTAGTGATGTTTATGGCTCTAGTCAAAGTCCATTTGGAATCCCCCTAGGGCGTTTCACCACTAGGGGCATTTCTACAGCCTAATGCATTGTATAGGCAATGCATTAGGGTGAACCAATATGGTGGTTTCCCCACTTTTTACATGGGGCTGAAAGTGGGGAATTGAAAACATGGCAGCAATTCACAAGGCTTCCAGCTGTCATGTTCAGCGATCGGGACACAGTGATCTCGTCACAGGTGTCACAATCACAGGGAGGCATGGTTTAGACACCACGTCCATCTTTGCCATGGTGTCTAAAGGGTTAAACAGCACGGGATAGTGACCGCGCACCCCTCCCGCGCTGTAACTCTTTTAGCTGCCATTAGCTGCTACAAAGCCCCTTAGCGACCCTGGGACGTACTCATACATCTAGGGTCATTAAGGGGTTAAAGACTGAAAAGAAAGATCCAACTGATAAGACACAATAGAGAGCTATGTCACCAGCCTAGCCTATGCTAGAGCAGAGAGAAATGGTCAGTAACCTAAGAAACCATCTGTAAACAAGCAAGGGATAAGAACTGTTCTGACTTGAAGATGAAGCAAAATTGGAATAGCAATGTATTTGGTGATAATCTTGTTTTATCTTTGTCAATATGTTTAAAGTTAATGCGTAAGTTGGTAATTTACCTTTACCTACTTAATTTAAGTATAAAGTAGATTAGAGAGGAACTGGGAATCCATCATAAATGACAGCAAATAGTTGTCTGTACAGGTTGACAGTGAAAATTAAATTGTTAAATTGTTGAGTAAACGTGTGCTTACCTCTTAAAAAGAAACAGCTGCTAAATAATGTGTGCTGTATAAAACAAATTATTTTAGCTAAGACAGATCATAAGACCAAACACCCAATAGAAATGGACTGTTTAAAATGGTATTCATACTTGCTTATGTTATATAACCAGGAGTAAATTTAAGGGGTTTTCTCGCTACATTGATTCATCTTACCTCACACCTATTTTTTTGGTTTCATTTTAAATTCAGAGGCGTGTTTACTGGCTTCTACTAGGCTGCAGTAGAAGCCAGGTCTGTAGCTATAGCAACCAGTGCTGGCAGCCTATCATGAGAGATTGAACAGGTTTGTATCTATAGCGACCTGAGGAGCTAATGCAGCCCATACAGGAGGGGATATCTAGGAGTAGGTAGGACACTGTTAATGGACATAAATTGTAAAGTGAATTGTTTTTGCAAGATCTTTAATTTAAAAAGCAATCCTTGTAGTGAGACAACCCCATTAAAGTGTTTATTCAACCAATTTTATGTATCACCTAGCCAAAGTATAAACAAGAACACCTCCTTCCTGAACTTGTAGCTCTATTCAATTGCTCTTCTCTGTGGTCATCCTGGAGAGAAGGATTGGGGAAGAAAGAGATACCCAATTTAGCATTTTTTGGCAGCCTAGCAGTTGGTATCTTGGCAGTTGGATCCCAAAATTCTAACTTATCCTGTGTATAAGTCATAAATGTTTTTAGTTGGGAAACCCTGTGGGGCTGTTCACATTGAGTCTTTTGGGTGGGTTTTTTTGCACTTATTTTGGGGGTAGGAATATTTTGCAAAATTATGTGCAGAAATACATGCCAAACAATGTACAATAGACAACAATGTAAAATATGTGCCGTCAATCATATGATGTGTATTTTACGATCATATTTTAGCGCATTTCTGAGAAGAACTGACATCACACTGCTTGTCAAGCATATACATGTCGCAATATGCTTTATGAACCCAATTTTTAGCTTACTATAACAACAGTATTTCATAAACACTCTAATGTAAATAATCCTAAATAAATTCTCCAAAGTAATCCAAGATAACAGTTTTCTGTGATTAGACCTTCCAAGAACAGTACAGATTGAATATAAATTCATTGAAGGTCTTTGAAAAAATTACTAATAAAGTTGATAGCATATTTGTCATGAAATTTTTATGAACATAACATGTTTTTTTAGATAGGGAATTAAATGCAAAACATTGTCCCACATATATCAATCTATCCGCGCATATTTTCAGTGGAAACAATGGCATATACCATTACAATTTTCAAGAAAACCCATCACCATAAATACCTAATCTTTCTGTCAACTATGTCAAACATTATAGTCTATAAACTAGAATCCTCTTTAAGAAGACTTAAGCCGACATGTAAGAAATGGTAATTTTCATTTTTCTGGCGAGAAATGCAACATTCCGCCTTTTTTTCCTATGTATGGCGCATAATTTGAGCATGTTTGGCACATTGTGCACCAGACCCGACACTTTGTAATGCACCAAACATGTGGGGATGTTTTGGGGGCATTCTGGAGGCGTGTCACACCACATATTAGACACATTTCTGAATGTGGAACTGCAAAAAGAATCGCATAACTGCTCGAACAGCCAGAACAATTTAAATGGTGTCTGCCTGAGCCTGAGTAGTCATATTGGAACTAGATTTTCCACTAGGGCAAACAATTTCCCTAATTTTTCAACTTATACCAGTAAAATAATGAAAAGTAATTTATGATAATTAACAGTCTGTAGAAAATTAAATTACATAAATTTAATAATAAATTATATAATAAATTAATAATAAATTATATAATATCAAATAAATATATATAATATCCCAAAAATATAAAATGATCTCCTATAAAATGTATTTAAAATTAATATAATCTAAAATAAATTTTAAATTAAATATAAATTAATTAAACCAATACAGCATCTACCATACATTCTGTTCTCATTTAACTGATGCTATTATTGAATTCTGGCATTCACTTAAACACAGGTCTGGCACAACACTAATGCCCCAAAGTATTGTAGTACACCGTACATATACACTAGGGGAGGCATGTATGATTGGTTTGTTCACCCTTTTCTGGCATCAAATGCGCCTAAGTAAGCCAGGTATGATATCTAATGCGCTTAACGAATGTGTTAAGTGCATTGTTCTTAAGACTCGACACTTTGTAATGTGCCTAACATGAAAAGGTGTTCTGGGGGCGTTCTGGGGGCGTGTCACACCACACTCGTAATATTCGACACATATATGAATGTGGTTTTGCAAAACTAGGCGCATTACTGCTTGAACAAGCAGACCTATTTTACTGTGGTGTGTCTGAGCCTGAGGAATCGAAGAGGAGCTAGGTTTGCTGTTGAAGAAAAAAAGTCCAATATTTCTTAACTTACACCAGTACAATAATAAAAAGTAATTTCTGATTATTATCAAACTATATAAAATTTAATTATTTAAATGTAATAAAAAATATTATCATATGCATTTAATACAAAAATATATATCCCAAAAATATAAAAATATCTTCTATAAAATGTATTTAAATTTAATAGAATCTAAAACTAATTTTATATTAAACAACCCCCTGACGTTGTTTTTCAGATTTTTTTTAATTTTTACTACTTTAAATTTGAAATGTATTTTTTCTGCTCTCATATTCTTAATTCTACATACATCAAGAGCCAGCACACCATAGGTCTTGCTGGGACCTGTGGTTCACCAAGCAAGATCAGTACCATAGTTTCTATTTCCTGACATACTATTCTAATGACCTTTATTTTCAGGCTATATATAGTCTTTATACATGTTTGGCGCATTACTAATGCGCCTAAGTTCCATAATGCGCCCAACATATAGGCTAGGCGCGTCGAACTTTACACAATCACACTAAAACACTTTTTTACATTCAGGTGTATTATACATGTCTCCCTAGATGCCTCAAACCTTAGGCGCTATTTGTGAGCAGACATTCACCACTTTTATATATTCAGGCTATTATACACAGAAAGAGGCGAAAAATGCTGCTGAGGCGCAAAGTTTCATACATGTCATCCTTAATCTTATTGCATAGTTGTACAGCTACATGGTTTGTAAGACTGAAAAAAGACATACGTTCAACCAGTGCAGCACATTATCCTACAATTATGATCCAGAGGAAGGCAAACAAAGAAAAACCCATAAGGTAGTTCCTTTCTGACTCCAGTTCTGGCAATCAGAATAAATTACTTGATCAACAACCTTTCACTAGAAATGTACTCACTCTTACTTTAGATTATACTTCAGAAGTGCATCCAAACCCCCTACTTACTTATTTAGTAAGTTCACTGTGAAACATTCTTGTTATGGATAAACTTCTAGGTATATAGAGATCATATGAGAGATCTTTACACTAACATATAAAGGTGAAAATGTGCACAAAGGAAACAAGTAATAAAAAGAATACCAATACTACAAAACTCAGAAAAACTATCAAAATTAATGTTTTTTTTTAGTTTTAGTGTATCACGACTAAGCCACCTTTTGTAAACTAAAAATTTATTTTTTTTTACTCACCTTTTCACCTTTCAACCTGCTTAAGCTCTACTATGTCCTTCTTGAGCACTGATGCAAAAACTGTTCACAGTTTTCCGTATGTGTTCTGACTAGTGTGATTTGTTTAGTGGAAGAATTACATTATTTCTGTGTGCATCTATGCTGTTTTTAATATGCCCCCTGATTCCCAAGTCCTTTTCCATGACAGTCTTGGCTAGGGTTTTTCCATTTCAGAAGGATGCCCAACCTTGCATTTATCAGTGTTAAATCTGCCACTTCTCTGCCCAAGCCGCCAACTTATCCAAATCACTTTGTAACAGTATACATTCCTAATTTGTTTTAATTACTTAAAAAAAAATAAGCATCATTTGTAACAATGTATATACTTCTGTAAAACCCCTCTTCATGCTCATCAATAAGCATTTCAAAGAGAGTAAGGACCAATAGTGACCGCTGTGCTATCCCATTTGTAACAGGGGTTGAATCCAAGTATGTACCTCCTAAAAACAGCCTATGTTTTCTAATAGTAAGCCAGTTACTTACCCACTTAATTTTAAAAAACATAAAGCAATGACCTGCTCACCCGTGGAAGTGGTACAGGCATCTGATGATCATCCTAGAAATCCAAAAGATATGATGCTTACAAAAAAATGTTGGATAGGCTCCAAAAATTATCTTAAAATCAACTAATTTTATTCCATGGTAATATTAAAAACTAGACATCCAAGAAATGGTATGAATCCAACAAGAAAATCTGACGCTTTTCAGGCTAGTAGCACTTTTAGTCATGGTGTTCATAAAAGTTATGATCACGTACTTGATAAGTATCTGGTAAGTATTAACTCTGACTCATTTGTATATTTCATATCCATACAAAAAAACTGTGTAAATAAAAAAGAACATTCATATTAAAACAATAATGATATACACATCATAAAATATACTATAGAAAATCCAGAAATGTTTTACAAAATCTGATCTATGGTTCATACCAGAAGGAAAGCTCATACCTAGCATTAGGGTATTTTCACACAGCATTTTTTCATGATTATTTTGGGGTATATTTTGGAATCAATACGATCCTAAATAAGTGTTCAAAACGTCTTGGAGCACTTTCCCATAGACTGCCATGTAAAAGCAGTGTCGTTGTCCAGAGTATTTTCGGCGCCTGCGAAAAATTATCAGTTCTTTGAGGTGTTTACATACTTTCAAATGCTAAAGTATGTGAGGCAGAAATATGTCTCGGGCAATCCGCATTTGTTTCATTTTTGAAATTCTGCGCTTGCAAGTATATTGTGTGAACATCCCTTTAGTATCGACAAACCTTCTCTATTGAGGAGTGCCCATTTGCGATCTCCACCTCTAATATGTTTCTGCACCCTTTCTATGCTAAACACTTTGAAACCAGCAATATCACCTTTATATTTAGCTTTAAACTGTTTTGATACATTGGAGATGTTCCTAATATCATTGCATGTATCCCTATACATATGTTCTCTGTCTTTAATCATATGTGTCATGCAAACAATATATGTTAAATCACAGACTGTGCGTTTTATACCACAGACAACAAAACAAAGTTCACAATTCAAAAAAATTGTATGTGATGGACACCTCCATCCATCACAACTTCAATCACTTTGCAGTAACAGCAACAATTTAAGCCACATTTAAAAATAAATCCCTGCATATGAAGCCGATCATGTTGTCCATTATTTGAACTGAATAGGCTAGAAGAAAGTATATTACAGAGGTCTGATGCTTTCCTAGTCACAAATTGATATCCCATTGAAACAAAATTGATCTAGAGAAAAATCCTGTAATAGTAACGGAATATATTTATCGATAATGACTCTCACCTGGTTACTTTGTTTACTAAATGTAGTAGCAATAGTTGATTATTGTATAATCTGTTGCTTTTTGTACAGTGGGGAAAAAAGTATTTAGTCGGCCACTAATTGTGCAAGTTCTCCCACTTAGAAAGATGAGAGAGGTCTGTAATGGACATCATAGGTAGACCTCAACTATGAGAGACACAATGAGAAAACAAATCTCGAAAATCACATTGTCTCATTTGGAAAGAATTTATTTGCAAATTATGGAGGAAAATAAATATTTGGTCACCTACAAACAAGCACGATATCTGGTTCTCACAGACCTGTAATTTCTTCTTTAAGAGCCTCCTCTGTCCTCCACTCATTACCTGTAGTAATGGCACCTGTTTGAACTTTTTATTAGTATAAAAGACACCTGTTCACAACCTCAAACAGTCACACTCCAAACTCCACTATGGTGAAGATCAAAGAGCTGTCGAAGGACACCAGAAACAAAACTGTAGCCCTGCACCAAGCTGTTAAGACTGAATTTGCAATAGGCAAGCAGCTGATAATCTCCCTCAATCTGGGGCTCCACGCAAGATCTCACCCCATGGGGTTAAAATGATCATAAGAACGGTGAGCAAAAATCCCAGAATCACACGAGAGGATCCAGTGAATGACCTGCAAAGAGCTGGGACCAACGTAACAAAGCCTACCATCAGTAACACACTACGCCGCCAGCGACTCAGATCCTACAGTACAAGATGTGTCCCCCTGCTTAAGCCAGCACATGTGCGGGCCCATCAGAAGTTTGCTAGAGAGCATTTGGATGAGTATTGCTAGAGAGTTTTGGGAGAATGTCATATGGTCAGATGAAACCAAAGTAGAATTGTTTGGGAGAAACACAACTCGTCTTGTTTGGAGGAGAGAGAAAGCGGAGTGGCATCCAAAGAACACCATACCTACTGTGAAGCATGGGGGTGGCAACATCATGCTTTGGGGCTGTTTTTGTTTGTTGTTTTTTTTTTTACAGAAATACGCAGTAATTAATGCCATGCATTTTCTGCAAAAAAAAAAAAAAAAAAGACGCATCAAAAAAAGCAGTGTGTGAAAGCACCTCAAGGCTTTACTGCACTTCTCTGGAGCTTATTCAGGAGACATTTAATAGTGTTTACCTTATCCCCCTTTGTGAATACAGTGAAGAAAAAAATGTTCACTAATTCTGTTTTTCACACATATATATTTCCACCGAGTTTTAGACAGAATTTTATATAAAGGCAAACCACTCACACTTCCTAAGTGCATAGTCTTTTCTAAAAAAAATTAACGCTGTAAGTAAACCTACCAATCATACATCCCAATCATCCAGTCATGTCTTAGTTTTTCTCGTTGCATCATATTTTTGTCAAACATTAATAATTATAGTTTATCAAATGAATTGGTTTGACAGCTTTAAACAACATGCAGTTTGAGGGTTTTAGTTTTTTATTCTTTTAAGCCTTTACTAATTAACTATTGTGACCCTTCTACCCTCTACTCCCCCTCCGTCTATCTTTTTATAAAACCCTATATGTGTGGTTGTTGCCCCTTCCTAGTTTAAACACTCCCTCGACTTTGTAGTTATCTTCTCTGTAAGCACAGCTGCACCCTCCTCATTTAGGTACAACTCATCCCTGCAGTAAAGGGTTTAGCCAAAAGAGAAAAAACTCAAACCCTCCTTTATTAATTCTTGGGCCACTTTTATACACAAGAAAAAAGTACCTAGCAGATCCCTACCAATAGTACCAAAACCTCTTGACCAGCGTATATCAAAGACAATTTAAAGAGGAAAAATCGGTCCTAAAAATAACTTTTATTAGATATGTTAAAATATATATCACAATCTATCTCAAAAGACTCACAAAAAACTGTGGGAGAAAAAACGACAACCACATGGGTGGGACCAGAGAGATATACAGATCCTGGCCCTATAAACCTGGTATACCCTTACCTAAAAAAAAATACCCACAGAAAAATGTAACATTATTTACTGAAAAACACAGACACACAAGCCCATACTTACAGCTTAATGTCTGGACAAAGAATAATACCTAGTAGGAAGTAACATAAGCCTCATTGGTCATATCTAGGCCACTTTTCAATGTACTGCCAATTTTCTAAGTACAAGGATGAATTAAAACCAAAATTTAAATCAGAATTATACAAGGATTGAAAAAGGTAACAGCTATTTCTGCTATATGCTTCCACTAACATCTTCACTACCCACCATGTTTTCCGTGTCCTCTATAATCTCAACCTCCATTTTCCTGAAACTAACTGCCTATCCCCAAACTCCTCTGCTGAGTAATGAGCTCTTTATCTCCCCATGCATTTTACCCTCTCATCTGACTGCTTACCCATGCTCCCCGCCCCGGTAACAAGCATGGCAAAGGTGTTATCCTTCTCCTGTCTGATACCTGTTCTTTTTTGCACTCTGTCTGCATCTACTCCCCCTCCAACCTCCAAGTGACCATCATCTACCAACTGCCAGGCTCTGCCATTGTCTTCCTTGACCACGTCGCCTCCCAGCTTCTCCACTTTCTTTCCACTGACATTCTCACTATCATCACGGGAGATTTCAATATCCTTCTTGATACTTCCCACTCAGCTGCCAGCAAACTCCTTTCACTCTCCACTTCCTTTGCTGTCTCAGAGTGGACCTCTGGAGCCACTCACAAAGAGGGACACACACTAGACCTCATTTTTACCCAGCTTCACCTATCTAACTTCTCAAACTCTCATCTCCCTATATCTGACTACAACCTGCTTACCTTTACCACACTCTCCCCTGCACCTGTTCTTCCTGTCTTGGATCTTGTACATCCTGCAGGAACCTACAAAAGCTTAACTCTCACACTCTCTCTGACTTTCTTGCATCTCCATCTACCATATCTTTGTTTGATGACCCACATGCAGCCATTGCTTTCTACAACCACACAATCTCCTCCACTCTTGATTTAGTTGCCCCTCTCACATACAACAGAACCTGCAAATTCAATAGACAACCCTGACACACAGATTTAACTAAGCAGCTGAGGCAAACTTCCAGAATTGCTGAATGCTGCTAGAAAAAAACCTTCTCCACTGAAGACCTTGCTTCATACAAACAATCACTCCTCAAATTCAAGTCTGCTCTCACCTCTGCAAAACAGGATTACTTCACAACTATCATATCATCACTATATCACAACCCTAAACAACTGTTCAACACTTTCAACTCTCTCCTCCGCTCTCCAGAACCACCTCCTCCATCTCTCCTCTCTGCAGATGATTTTGCCATTCACTTTATATACAAAATAAACCATATAAGAGAAACCCCACACTCCCCACCGCCCACCTCCATACCTGAACAGTCCCACCACCAGCCCTCTATACCTCCACCATTCTCACTGTCCACCTCTAGACCTCCACAGTCCTCACTGCCCATCACTATATCTGCACAGTCCCCACTGCCCACCTCTATACTTACACAGTCCCCACCATTCACCTCTATACCTGTAAAGTCCCCACCGCCCACATCTATACCTGCACAATGCACTTTCCCTTTAACTTGCTTTTCAACTCTCACTCATGACAGGTTTTCGTCTCTACTCTCCAAATCCAACCTCACTACCTGTAGTCTTGACCCACTGCCATCCCACCTCATCCCAGTTCTTAGTGCTGTCATTATTCCAGCCCTCACCGATTTTTTAAAACTATTGTTAAACTCTGGTATCTTCCCTTCCTTCTTTAAACATGCTACCATCACACACATCCTTAAGAAACCATCTTTTGACCCCTCCTTTCTGTCCAACTATTGCCTCATCTCACTGCTTCCATTTGCTTCTAAACTCCTTGAACAGCACGTCTAATGACCTAGTAACCACTAAAACCTCAAACCACTACTTTGTGCTTCTCCTCTTAGACTTGTCCTCTGCTTTTGACACAGTCGACCATCCCCTCTTGCTACAAATGCTCTCATCCTCAGCATCACGGACTTGGCCCTTTCCTGGATCTCCTCATACCTCTTTGATTCAGGGTCTCTCACTTCCACACCACCTCCTCCCCTCGCTCTCTCTCTGTTGGCATCCCCCAGGGGTCAGTCCTGGGTCCCCTACTCTTCTCTATCTACACCCCTGATCAGGGTCAGCTCACAGCATCACATGGCTTTCAATACCACCTGTATACTGACAACACCCAACTCTACATCTCCCCAGCCCAGAAATTAACTCTCTACTCTCCCAGATACCTGGCTGTCTGTTGTCCATATCCTCCTTCTCCTCCTCCCGTCTCCTAAAATTAAATGTAGAGAAAACTGAATTTATCATCCTTCCACCATCCCACTCCATCCCTCCAACTGATCTCTCTATCAAAGTCAATGGCTTCCCACTCTCACTGGTCCTGCAAGTCCTCTGCCTTGGGATAACCCTTGACTCCACTTTGTCCTTAAACCACACATCCAAACCCTTGATTCTGCCTGTCACCTCCAACTGAAAAATATTTCGTGGAGCTGCTCATTGCTTATCCCTGATACTACAAAAATGCTGATCCATGCCCTTGTGATCTTCCCCCTAGATTAGTGCAACATCCTTCTCTGTGCCCTCTGCTTTTGCATGAATGGACAAAAAAGAAGTCCGTCCATCCATTCAAAAGCGGTGGACATCCAGGAAAATATTGGAGTCAATAAATCGGCTCATCACAAGGTCTATCAGTTCTGGGGTGACAGACATAGTAGTAGAGGTGGCTCATATGCTTCATAATATTGAGGTCAGAGACTTCTATGCAAGCACTGTACAAAGCGCATTACATAAGTCTTGAATAATGGACCGATAAAGGTGAAGAAGCTTCAACTTCAATACCGTCATAAGAAATGTTGGCTTGAGTTTGCACAAAAAGTGAACAGCAGAAGGCCTGGAAGAATCAAAGGAAAAGGGACCTAAGATCAAGAAATTGAAGAAAATGTCAAGTTCGGTGGAGAAAACCTGATGATATGGGTTGTTTCACAGCAAATTGCATTAGATGCTTAACCAGGATTGATGATGTTCTCAATGTTGAGCTATATGAAAGTATCCGACAAGATGAGCTACTTCAAACACTCGAGTACTATTTGTATGAAAAGGACAACATAGTGTTTCAGCAGGACAACAACCCAAAAATACGTTGAGAATGGCAAAGAAAGGGTTTAATGACAATGAAGTAAAGTTGCTGAATTGGCCCCACAGTCACCAAATCTTAAAACCCATTGAAGACTTGTGGGTAAAATTAAAGAATTAAAGAAAGCAGTATTCAGACAAAAGTGAGTCAACCAGTATGCACCAACATTGGGAACGTGAAGAAGAGACCTGGGATTATATTTTGGTTGAGACATGCATACATTTGATCAAGAGCATGTTAAGAAAGACTCAGGGAGTTTTGAAAGCCAATGGTGGATTTACAAAGTACTACAAATTAAAATGTAGATTTTTAGGAGCAAAACAGAAACAATACAGTTACATGACAAGAATCTGAAGTTCAAAGCTGTAGTGAATGGTGAAATATGGAACCTGAAAGTTAAAAGTTCAAAATATTGTTACCATTTTGCTTGTATATACAGTATATTGAAGAATTTTAGAGTTTTATATATCAGGACATAAAAAAAATCTGGTAATTTGAAGATCTTAAAATTATGTAAATACAACCTCTAATGAACATCAGCGAATTAACACCAACACAAAGTAGAAGTACAAAATGTATGTTGTCATTTATTTAGCAAAATGAAGCCAAAATTAAATTCCCATTTGTAAAAAACTAAGTACACCCCATAAACCGATAGCTTGTAGAACCACATATAGCAGCAGTGATGTGAAGTCATTGCTTTATGTGTGACTTAAGTGCACATTGCCCTGGTGTAGTTTTTGCCCACTCTTTCTTGGGCCAACTCTACTCTTTCACTTTAGCTTGTGGAGGGCATTTGTGGGCATTCGTTTATGCACAGCTGTCTGAGAGTTCCGCTACAACATTTTAGGCTGAGGTCTGGACTTTAAACCATCACAACATCTTTATGCTTATCTTTTTCAACCATTCTGTTATAGATTTGCTAGTGTACTTGGGATCATTGTCTCGTTGCCCAGGGTGCAAAACAAGTCCAAATCATTGCCTCTCTACCATAGTGCTTAACAATAGCTATGAATTGTTTGGCCTAATTCAGATCTGCATTTGTAGTTCTGTTCAGAACTTCCATTGCAGAGGTGGAACCAGACTCATTGTACAATAGTCCCCATTGACTGCAGTTCGATCAGGTTTCTACCATGGAGCCAATTTTTTTCAAACAAAAAATAGCCAGAACTATTTTTTCCATCATTCTCAACAGAATTTGTGATGAAGATTCCAACATTAATGTGAACCAGGACTTTGTGCTTATGTGCTGTATTTGCTTTTTCTCAACCATAGCACAGCTGATTATGACCAAAAATCTCCATTGTGGTTTCATCTTTCGAAAGTAATTTGTTTCAGAATACCTGTGGTTTGTTCAGATACAACTTATATCATATCCTTTCTAGAGAGAAGAGACTTTTGTTTACTTGTGAGTAATCTTTTTTACTGTAGAATGATATACTTTAGCTTGTTTGGTAATGGCCTTGTTTTACATCCCAGATTGATGAAGAGCAACAATTGCTTCTCTAAGATCAATGCTGATGTCTTTCCTCCCTGGAATTGTGTTAACACATGTTAATACTCCACACCAGCAAACTACCAAAACGTCTAGACATGATCACACTTACCAAGAATCACCTAATCAAGGACATTTAATTAGGAATACCCAACTGCTATTTTACATTTAAATTTCTTATGGAAGTAGTAAAAGTGCTTCCACATGGTGCTGTTTTGTAGTGTTTTAGGTGAAGATTTTCTGTTGCAGTACTGCACAACAGTGAAACTGCCTTTATTAACATCAAGCTCCTTTCAGTGTTCTGAATTGCTTGGAAAGGAACTGTGAGTTATTAGTTATTGTGTTAAATGTCCGCAAGAGTATAAGCACAATAATTGATTACTCACTTGCAACATGTTTCTAAACTACTTAGGAAATTGAAACGAGCTTGCTTTTAATAAAGATAGTTTCACTGCTGTGCAGTACTGTAACAAAAGAAACATACCAAAAATGGTACAAAACTACACCGTGTGAAAGCACCCCATGAGTGTATGTTATTTTTCATACACTGATTCTCTAATGATATAGTGGTATCTGTTTTGTCATGTTGTTCATCTGAAGTTGTATTTACCTAGTCTTATGACCGTCTAAGGACCTGATTGATTTTACTATTTTCTGATATATAAACACATAAAACCATAAAATTCAAAGGGTGTCCATTTTCTTTTACACATGCCTGATTATATTTGCATGTTTTGTTTTCTCTTCTAAAAATTATTTCTTTATTCTCTTGCTGTGAATGCTCCTCTAGGTTAACCAATATGCATCTGAGCAGTTCATTCTCAGTACTGGCAGAAAGTTCAATACTATCCATTCTCTTGTACTTGGTAAAATATCAGGTAAGCATAATTTTTTCTAAAGGATAACAGATGTTATATACTTTATCTCATCGACAGAAAAGTATATCTGAACTGGGAATTTAATTATAATTTGACAATCAAGAAAGAAATGTACTTTTGTCAAGTTGAAGCATCATCTAAAATAAGTGCTTCCTTGCAGATGAGCAAGTGGGTTCTCTTCAACCTAATTTCACACTTATCTCTTCATTTTACAATCAGGCATCCTGGAACAGGATATTTTCCTCTAAACATTTTTGATTTATAGTATGTAATCATAGGTAGAAGAAAGAATGAATTTAAGTAAAAATAATCATAATGGATTATGAATAATAGACACATAGCTATTATTGTGCAAAGCCATACATAAATAACATGCATAAACCCAAATAGCACATTAAGAGCAAAAATAATCACAATTTTTTTCTTTGAAATGATAAAATTCGGTGCAATACTTAAGTAAAATTGACTGATATAAAGTACACAATGCATTGCAATTAAAGTGTTTTTACAAGAAGCAGTTACATAATCTAAAGTATGTATTAATCATAATGACAGCTTTGAAAAGTATGGAGATTTACTTTCCATACTGTGATATATTTTTAAATCCCCACTAATTATTCTATCACATTGAAACTCATCCTGTTGATTTGAACAGAACATCTATGTTTGGATAGAAATGAAGCCTTTAGGTAAATCTTGATTGGTAGAGCATGTAATTGAAATGGAATCTTGAATTGCCTCTCTATTTATAAAACCCAAAAAGCAATACAGGATGCAACCAACTTTAAAAAGAAGCTGAAAATACACTTGAAGGTGTTATGTATTAATAGCTATTACAATATCCCACTGGCTTAGCTAATTAAAATCAAGAACAAAGGGGATGCTTGATTTTTATCACTGTTTCTCTTAGTGGAGACTTCCAGCTGGTGCAGAAAGTTTTACAAGTCATGCAGTGCCTTCTGGGAAAACAGTATGCTAATTAGCTCTCCTTTAGATGAAAGAAGCTGTCTCTCTAGAGCAACCTATTGGAGACTGATTTCCTGTTAGTCAATACCCAACCCATTAAAGAACCATGAAACAGAAATTTATCCAAACCAAAATTTTCTAAAAATGGAAGAGACACCTTCCTGCTTTCTTGGGTTTCTTCACTCTTGTCAGAACAAATCAGGGCACTAGTTGGCAGGACAGGAGGTTGTTGAATTGGCTAGTTGGCACTAAGGAAAAAACTTTCTTCATTGTTAAAGAGAGCTAATATGAGTCCCTCATTTCCTAGGGAGCATTGCCTGACCTGTAACACTTCCTATGCCAGTTGTTGGACTTGGAGCAAGAATTAGTACTGTCTTAAGAACTATGGGCGACATGTATGATATTTTTCGCTTGTTTTCTGGCATATAATGTGCCTCTCTGTGCCGGCCTCGCTGTCGGACACACCTCCCCTATGTGTTAGGCACATTAGGCACAAGGTTTGCCACTTTCTAATGCACCTAACATGAAGGGGCGTGCTGTGGGCGTTCTGGGGCGGGACGCACCACATTCGAAGACATCGATGCATGCATGAATGCAGGTCGGCAAAATAAGGCGCATTACAGCTCCAACAGGCAAACCCATTACATAGTGGTCTGTCTGCTGGAGGCGTCAAAGTTTGCCCCACATTTATAAGCGCACTTCGGCGCAGACATACATCAGGCTCAGCTTCAATGCGCCGATCTTCATACATGTCCCCATATGTTACAGGCTTCATACCCAGCCAACTAACACACTTCTATGTACTGACAGGGGCAACATTCCTAAAGCAGCTGAATATAGATGAATGTCTGCCTTTTAGAGAAGATCCTGGCTTGGTCAAAATTGCAATTCTCTTTAACAGGTCACATATTGACTTTAAGGGAAAGCTGCCTCCAAGAAGTGACACTAGAGAGACAGCTTTCTTCCTGTTAGAAGAAAGCTGATTTTCTTGACTTTTATCAGATATGGTTCAATTCTTACACATGCACTCTGGATGGTATTGTAGATTAGTTGCAGCTCAATTCATTCACTTGCTTGGTGTGAAAATGATGTACATAATGTTGTGCATGTTTTAAAGCAGATGTATTAATTTAATTTAGAAATACAGTATTTTTCTTGCTGCATTTGCTGTAAAAAAGTATTTCATCACTTCCAGATGTGTCCTTTTAATACAGTTTAGTTACACCAATGTGTAAGATAAAAGGAAATGAAGAAAACACATTTTTGAGGCATCAGAGATGTGTAAAATTCTGAAAACATAAATACAAGATTTTTAGAGTGTGTCTTACATTTGTGCAATAGAATTGCTACATTTTGTAAACATATATTTCCATGTTGGAATGCCACCAACTATCACTTATTTTTAAAATTCAAGTACGAATAAAAAACTACTTTCTATTCACAGATATCTTCATAGAGCTTCTTTTCCTAGCATATCCTATTTTCCTTCTCAGTGTTAACAAAATTGAAGCTCAGAGATAGAGACTGTTGACATAACTGGGAGACAGAAAACAAAACCACAAAATATGGCTCTAAATGACACCTCTTAAACATTTAGGGAGACATGTATGAAGGAAGGTACTTCAAAGTGAATTGTTGAGTCTCGTTTTCAGTGTATAATGCGCCTAAATGTATTAAATTATTTGAAAATATTTTGGGACACATGTATGAAAACTGTCTAGGTATAATAATTTTCTTGTTGCCCATAGCAACCAATTAGAGCTCCATTTTCATTTCATATAAAAGGAAAACATTAAAGGGGCACTCTGGTTGCTCTGGGTAACAAAGAAAGTCTTAGATCAGAACAGTTTTTATACATGTCCCCCTTTATGTATTTTTTAATTATTACAGGGGTTTTGCCACGATGTAATGTTGACGTGGGACCCTCCAAAATGGTTATTTAATCACTTTTCTAAATATATGTGATTACAAAAAGTGAAGCCTCTGAGAACAACAACATTGCACAGTCCCCCTTAGTTTCTTTACAGTTTACATTAGATACGGCCAGGAAACTGACAGGAGCTGATCTGGCCATGCTTGCGTGTTTACACTTCTTATCTGATGACAGGGAACATGAAGGAGCTTGCAAGGGGCTGGGGAGAAAAAGCAGTGAATGAGCCTGTGTCGTTTGTACAGAGAATCCACTGGTTGTAATGTTAAAATTTGAGTAAACATTGCAGACGCTCCCTGATCCCTGGCTCTCTCTCAGCCCCCTCCCTCCCCCCTTTGTTTATCTTCTCTCCTGAGCAGATAAGAGGTAAAGAACTCACTTCTTAGCTACCCCCTTTAAGAAAGCATTTAGAGTGACAGTCAAAAGCCAGTAGTCTGCCTTTTTTTACCAATGTATGGCATGTCAAATGGACATGTTTGGCACACTATGTGCCAGACTTGTCAGTTTGTAATGTGCCAAATATGTGGGGGAAATTTGGGGGCATTGCACCACATTTGTAATATTAGACACGTTTGTGAATATGGGAGGGAAAAACGAGGTGCATGACTGCCTGAGTAGTCGTAATGGAACTAGATTTACAATTAGGAAAAAAAAATTCCATTATTTCTCAACTTATACCAGTGAAATGATAAAAAGTAATTTATGATCATTATCAAACTATATGAAATTAAATTATATAAATATAATAAAAACAATTTCATATAAAATTATATAATATCCCAAAAATATAAAACTATCTTCTATAAAATGTATTTAAAATGAATATAATTTAAAATTTGAAATTAAATAATCCACTGACCTACATTTTTCTGAAGTCAAATTAACATACTGTAAAGAAGTATTAAAGAAAGTATCATGTAAGATTTTAATTATAAAAAATAAAAATATAAAAATGTCCACAAATTAGCATTAACATAATACATTTTAAATGATAAAAGCAACTCAATGAACTGTTTTAGCAGCCGTTGTAGAATTTGGGCATTCATTTATACACATGTTTGGCACATTACTAATGTGCCAAAGTATCAAGGCACGCCAAACACATAAGCTAGGTGCATCTAACCTTAGACGCCATTTATGACCGCATATTCACCACATTCATATACTTAGGTGCATTATACACTGAAAAAAGACGCAAAAAATTGTCTCGACGTGACAAGTTTCATACATGTCGCCCTTAGGCCTCGTTCACACGGCTTATTCTGCCGTGGATTGGCGCCGTACTGCGCGCCGGCTTTGCGCTTCAGTACGTAGCCAATCCGCGGCAGCAATTACGGTAATCCACTGCTCTCATAGAGAACAGTGAAATCCGTCGCTCCTCCACGCTCGGCGAATCCGCCGCGGGGGGAGAAAGTGACATGCACATTATTTACGGCGCGGACGCGCCGTAAACAATGCATTGTCTATGGGGCCGGGAGCGGCGCCCCCGCCGCGCTCCGGCCCCACCCCCGTCCCGCCCCTTATTCACGGCGGATTTGTGAGCTCAATACGGCTCACAAATCCGTCGGGAATAAGCCTTGTGAACACGGCCTTAGTATAACAGATAAATAATAATAGAGCATACTTGTAAAGCAGCAAAAACAGCAACATCTATATTGTCAGGAAAAAAGATTACACTGAGGTTATATTTACAGTAGTACTTTAATAATAACTACAGTAAACAGTAAGAAAAATATGCTATGTCTTTTGTAATAGTCATTGCAGTATTCTCATTGCTCAGAAGACAAGGACTAGATTAGACCACAGTGGAGCGAAGGTTAATGGGAAAAACATTCCCTTGACAGTGTGCTCCATAAATGTCAGTTTAATTGTGTTCAAAATTAAAAGAAACATGAAGAAACATGTTGAACAAGAATATCTTTGTTCTGATAGCAAAGTTTTAATTACACTTAGTCACAAAAAAATCTATATTAACTCAACACAATAGAAAATGCTTTATTTATTTTAGGAAGACAATATTATATGTTGAATGAAACATTCAGTAACCATACAATCAGAAGCATTGGGTGACTCAGGCAAACAACACATTGGGTTGCTTCGTAAATATTGAACCTAAAAGATATTGACACAAAAATCACCAGAATTTCTACAAATACTTATGATAATCAAAGATATAGCATTTGCATCTTCTGAGATAATAATTACAAATAAACAGAAGGAACATCTTTTTGTATTAAAAACGTTTATTAATTAAACAATAGTTCAGTACAATTATATACTGTTTTGTTATTGAGTTTTCTATTCATTTGGGACTGTATTTAATTTAGCTACTCATGCACAGTTGATGTCTTTATTTACATGAAATGTGATTTAAGTATTTTAATGATTCTTGTGAGTCCCTTCTCTTTGCATTTTTATTTATAGCTTACATTCATAAGTATCCTAGTTTTACTAAAAAAAAAGTTATACTTCATTTAATATTTTATGTAGATAACAAATGTTTTAATAATTTTATTAGTATATATACCCTCCAGAGAGAAAGCAGTGTCCTACTTGCTAAATACCTCCCCCACCTCCCTTCTCCATGCAGGGTGTAGATCCTATTTTCGGAGGATAGCTGAATGAAAATAAACTGGTAGTGCAAACCAATACAATTTGCCCTTCAGCTCAGTCCTGATTTGTGTTGATGCAAAATAAGGAACTTGTGTAACAGAGTTTTTTTTATTATTATTTTTATTAGAATACTGCTATCCACTTGAAATAAAAAAAAAAGTTATACTCACCTCACCTCCATTTCAGCACTGCGCCATCCTCACTCTCTTTGGTGTTCAGTTTACTTGCTGCATCTTTCTACTGGGGACGTCACATCTCCAGTCAGCAGCTGTAGCAGTGGCATCCCCATTTGGAAGGAGAAACAAGTAAGCAAAAGACCAGGATTTAGGAGAAGGTTGAATAGAAGTAAGCACAGAGGTGAGTTTAACTTTTTTATTGTAATTATTAGCATTATGTTAATAATTTAAAAAGTGGATATATAATACTTTGAATATAATATTTTACAATTGTTTTTATTTATATGTTTAGACCAATCATTATATGTTCATTAAGTCACATTCACTACCATCTTTAAAAAGTTGGCTTTGAGAAATCCACCGATACATAGGCACAATAGGGCACATTGGCTGCGACAATTGCAGCATAATGCTGCCACAATATGCACAAAGATATTGGCATATATGCTTCAATCCCCAATTATCGTATGTTTTAGACAGTTTCTAGACACTTCTGTATCACGTTTGACAAAAAGAGTGTTGCAATTGATGGCACAAAGTTAGCTAAATAATAAATGGTGTTTAAACAGTCTAAACATGCACCAGATATATTATACACCTGTTATATCTGCCAGATTTTATGACTGTCTAGCTTAAGTTTACACTGTATTAACAGTATTAATATCTGTTCCAGCATTCTAACTTATGGTTTTATTTTTGTAGCTGATAACATTGATGTTGACTTAGAGACTATGAAGGCCAGTGCCAATGGATTTATTGGGTGCCTCTCTGCTGTATGTTTTAATAATATTCTACCACTGAAGACAGCTTTCAGAAACAATCTTACTTCTCAAATAATAATAAAGGGGCATGTATTAGAGTCTAATTGTGGATCTATAAATGGAGAAGATGCAGGATCTAGAGAAACAACTCACTCATTTGCAGGTATTTTTATTAAATTATTAAATAGGTAATTTGGTAGCCAAAAAAATAAAACCATTTCCTATTATTTTCAATTACCTATTTTTTTTCCAATTCCAACTTAAAAGATCTGTATCATTAGAATATTATATATTAAATAAAGCCTGCTTTTATTATCGTATATTTTTTATATTCTATGTTATTGTTTAAATAAAAAATAAACGAACCATACTCCATATTACATAAAGATAAGAGATAAGGTAACATGATATGCCGACACAATTTTTGTTTTGTTTCATATTGGTTTTTGATGGATTTTGTTTGGATCTTAGACAAAAACCTGTGATATTAATGTCACATTAAACTCTGCTACATCCATATATGAAGATGAAAAGCTAAAATGATCAGGAATCCATAATCATAACTTGTAGTGATGTGATGGCATAAGCCTAATGGGGTGTTATGGGTTGAACAAAACTCATTGGTTCTTTGAGGTATAATAAAAAATAAAAGACTTATACTTACTTCCCAGATGCTACTGTTTAGTCCGTTCATTCCCACTGAAGCTGTGAATGTTCATCATTTATATGACAGGTGCAGCCAATTACAGGCCACAGGGTTCAAGTGCATGTGACTGCTGTGGCTTCTGAATGGCTGCACCTGTCACATGAACAATAAACATTCAAATGTACTTCCTGGATGAACGGTCTGGCTGCCAGGAATGAACAAGAGCATCCAGTAGGTAAGTATAAGTTTTATCTTCTATTTTTCATTATGTACCAATGAACCAACAAGATTTCTTAACTTCCAGAACACCCCTTTAAGTATCAGAAATATATTCATATTTCTCCAAGATAAATAAAACAGAAATGTTTCCGCCCTCACAAAGGTCTTTATCAAGAATACAAATGCCATGCAAAATATACATAGATAAATGTATCAATAAACTATATATAAAACACCACTAATGACCTTCCTCTGTTGTATTACTTTAGATCTAAAATCATCTAAAGTAATAACAACACTGTATCGCAAACCAACCAGTGGTAACACATTACTTAGAGCAAACAGCAGCCATTCAAAACATACATTGAATTCCATCCCATTGGGGGAATTCATTAGAGCAAAAAGAGCCTGTACAAAAGAAGAAGAATTTGAGGTAGAGAAACAGAATATAATAAAAAGACTTACAACAAGAGGATATAACAAACATCAAATAAATAATGCATTGGAAAAAATAGAAAATAAAACACAAAAAGATCTATTGTATCAAAAAAAATCACATGAGAAAAATAAAATATCCTCAACTAAATCCTTGGTGTTTTCTACCCCATACAACACCAGTTTCTACAATATTAAAAAAATATTTTACAATAATTTGAATATATTGAGGCAAGACATACTTTAGCCAAAATAATTGATGAAGGTGTTAGTTTTGTTCCCAAAAGAAATAAAACAATAGGAGGCATTATTACATCTAGTATTTTCTCTAGCCAACAAAATAAAAACATTTGGTTTGCACAGAAGGGTTTCTTCCCATGTGGAGGAAGAAGATGCAATGTATGCGAGTACACTGTCAAAAAAAGCGCATTTAAAGGCTATGATGAAGTATGTAAGGAATATAACATACAAAAATTCATGAATTGTAACTCTGACCATATTGTGTACGGCATACATTGCAATATATGTGATAAACTATATGTGGGATGTAGTATCCGGAAATTTAAAATACGTAAAGCGGAACACCTGTACAACATCAAAAAAGGATTAATAACTCACTCTGGTATAGTAAAACACTTCATTGAAGAACATGCAGGAAATACACGTAGTTTTTCATGCTTCGGGATAGAGAAAGTGGAGTGTCCAGTGAGAGGAGGTGACTGGCAGCACGAAGTGCGCCTGCGTGAAGCCTTCTGGATCCTGCAGTTGCAGACCAGAATACCGAAAGGATTTAACCTCCGTAATGATCTTGCATACATATATTAAGTAAGCTTCACAATGTTTTGCCCCAGTATAAAGGATTATAAATACAGATGTAAAGAGCTTACAGTATATTGTGTTAGAATAGCTAGTTTTAGAGTAATGAGTTATACATAAGTTTTAAATTTTGTATACAAAGGGTTAAGTAAATGTCTGTGGAAGTGATGTCAGACAGGAAAACGTATTTAACTTGGACTTTTTACTATGTTACCATACCATGAACAAGGGCAAAGTTTGGTGCCCGAAACGCGATGGTTTGTTGCTGCTATGTTTTACCCTCTGCACGTTTTGTATATAATAAAGAAGAGAAAGCTTCACTATTCCTACGGCTGGATTACCTTGATTTCTCTACCATCAACATAAGTTATATTATAATATTTGTTGTATATTTATTCATAAAGTGAAGATCTAGTTGTCACTAGCTTGTCACTGCTATGATTTGATTCTGATGTAATTATATAATGCTGGATTTGGTTGTGAATTATCTTTTGGGGGCAAGGAAAACAGTGTATATGGTTACTTGGAGATGGATCAGCTTGCACTGCTTCCCTTGTTGTTGTATTTGGATACTTAAAGTGGTGTTCCCACATAGGTACATCCACCTCAGCTTAAATGAACCTACCATGTGTGAGGATAAGGTGGACAGCACTTGTGGCTGTCTTCCCCACTCTTTTTTTTTAAGTGAATTCCAAAGATAGGCAAGTATTACTCAGTTGCATGTATTTGGAACTCCCATAAAAATGAATGAAGGGGAAGGATGCAAGCACCGCAGTCCTCATTCTCACATACAGTTGCTTTGTAGCTAGTATTGAGCTGACCTGTAAAGCAGTAAAGTAGCAATTGTATGATTGCATGTTCCTAATCAGCATGGCTGCAGTCAGCTAATTGAGTGGCAGGAGATAAGGATGTGGTTCTTTAGATGTGTTATACTAGATGCATGGGTGTTTATTGCCAAGAGAATTTAATGCATGTTCAGGATGATTTCACATGGCAAATGCCTACTGGATTGTGGTGTTAGAAGTTTGGTAGGTGTAATTGTGTATTTATGATATGATAGTACTCATACAGCATAAGATTCTAGCTTTATGAATAAATACATATAGAACATTAAAGGACATAAGATGATGGTACATATCAGAAGATGGGTTAATTAATGGTGACTGGAAAACTTTTTATTGATATATTTCTAAATATCTTGAGTGTAGCCACATTTCGGATGCTTCCACAGTTGATCAGTTGTAGTTTTGTTCATGATAAAATAATAAAAGCTTATATTTTTGGACACTTACAGTTGTGTTCAAAAGTTTACATACCCCAGCAGAATTTTTGCTTTTTTTGGCCTTTTTTAGAGAATATGAATGAGATCACAAAAACGTTTTTTTTCCATTCATGGTTAGTGGTTGGGTGAAGCCATTTATTGTCAAACAACTGTGTTTTCTTGTTTTCTCTTTTTAAATCATAATGATAACCAAAAACAATCAAATTACCTTGATCAAAAGTTCACATACCTTGGTGATTTTGGCCTGATAACATGCACAGAAGTTGACACAAATGGGTTTGAATGGTTACTAAAGGTAACATCCTCACCAGTGACCTGTTTGCTTGCAATAAGTGTGTGTGCATAAAAGTTGAGTGAGTTTCTGGAATCCAGACAGACTCTTGCATCTTTCATCCAGTCACTGACATTTCTGGATTGTGAGTCATGGGGAAAGCAAAAGAATTGTCAATAGATCTACGGGAAAAGGTAGTTGAACAGCATGAAAGAGAAAAGGGATACAAAAAGATATCGAAGGAATTGATAATGTCAGTCAGCAGTGTTCAAACTGTGATTAACAAATGGAAAATCAGGGGCTCTGTAAAAACCAAATTATGGTCAGGTAGATCAACAAAAATTTCGTCCACAACTGCCAGGAAAATTGTTCGGGATGCAAAGAAAAACCCACAAATAACATCAGCTGAAATACAGGACTCTATGAAAATAGTGGTGTGGCTGTTTCAACATGCACAATAAGGAGGCACTTGAAGAAAGCCATTACTGCGCAAATGCCACAAAGTGTCTCACCTACAATACACCAAACAGCACAGAGACAAGCCTCAAAACTTCTGGAACAAGGTAATTTGGGGTGAAGAAACCAAAATCAAACTTTTTGGCCACAACCATAAACGTTACATTTGGAGAGGTGTCAACAAGTCCTATGACGAGAGGAACTCCATCCTACTGTAAAGCACAGAGGTGGATCACTGATGTTTTGGAAATGTGTGAGCTACAAAGGCACAGGAAACTTGGTCAAAGTTGAAGGAAAGATGAATGCAGCACATTATCAGTAAATACTGGAAGCTGCGCCTGGGACGTACTTGGATGTTCCAACATGACAAAGATCCAAAACACAAGGACAAGTCGACCCGTCATTGGCTACAGGAGAACAAAGTGAAGGTTCTGGAGTGGCCATCTCAGTCTCCTGCCCTCAATATCACTGAGCCACTCTGGGGAGATTTTGAGCATGCAGTTCATGTAAGACAGCACAGGGATTTACAGGAAGTAAAGGCTTTTTACAAAGAAGAATGGACAGCTTTATTATCTGAGAAAATATAGAACAAATACTTTAAGCTGTCATTGATATTAAAGGGGTAATCCACTGCATTAAGAACTAGGGTATGTGAACTTTTGATTAGGGTCATTTGGATGTTTTTGGTTATCATTATGATTTAAAAAGAGAAAACACAGTAGTTTGGCAAGAAATGGCTTCACCCAACCACTATCCATGAGTGGAAAAAAAGTGTTTGTGTTATCATTCATATTCTCTGAAAAAGGACAAAAAAGCAAAGATTCTGCCGGGGTATGTAAACTTTTGAGGACAACTGTATATAGATCTGGTGAAAGCAGTTGTCCAGGTCATAAGAAAATGAATATGCTAATGCAGGACAAAGGACAATAAAAAACCTATACTCACTTTTCTCTGCTCCTTCGTTTAAACGCTAGTTCTAGGTCTTCTGCTAACTTTCTGTTTTCTTCCAAATGGGTAGTTGCATCTGCATTTGCTGATTGGCTGCAGAGATCATGTGCCACATCACTGTTCTGAAATAAACAGCTCTAAACAGTGATTTAGAAAAGCAAAAGTAAGCAGAAGAATGGGGAGAACAGCGTTGAAACAGAGGAGTGAAGGAGGTCATTATAGGCTTTTTTATTTTATTGACCTGCATTAGCATATTAATTGAGTTTTCAATATCAACTACTTAGGACTTTTAACATTTAAACATCTAATTAGTGATATTAATAGAAATGTATTCCATTATGTAGAAATTATTGCTCCAATATATTTTATTAACACTATGAAACTTCTATTGCATTTACCATATACAACGGCGTAGTCATAACCTAAAACAAACAACTTGTGACTGTGTTTTGCTCTGTTTTTTTGGGTCCGCCTCTGTAGTTTGTGGGATAGTAAAGCATAGTAGACATAAATTAATGATCCATTCTATAAAATAATTACTCCATTAGGGCAGGTTCAAATAAAAACCTACCATTAATAGGCCATGTGGGATACATGTATGAAACGGTTTTGGTCTAAAACTCAATTTTTTTCCCCATAGAAACCTATGGGGAAAAAAAGTGAGTTTTAGACCAAAACCGATTCATACATGTGGCCCTGTATGTCTAAATACCTGCTGTCAGATATTCAGATGAATTGATATACTGGGGGGATAGTTTCATAGTATGAACCTACCTTTCATTGGGATTGAACAGTTACTGTTTTTCAAAACTAGTAGATGTACGATCGAAGTGTGAACAAATATATTATAAAATTCGTACTCTAAAAAGGTCTTTCTTCAATTTACACAAACAAACCAAATGTGCAACAGCAAGTTATGTGCTAGACGTGTAAGAGAGAGGCAAAAGACAAAAATATTACAGGTTTACAAAATTTAAAAATATTATACTATATTATAAAATATATATTATAAAAATCATCAAAATGTTATGAGGTATTACGTTTTAAAAAAAGGTATTGAAATATTATGAGGTATGAAAAAATATAAATAGTCCTCCTATCTGAAAGGACTCATCTAAGTGTGAATTTATTACAATTTGAAGACTACCTTTTCATACAAGATGAATTCATAAGTTATAAGCATAGTATTTATAGATTTTCAAAATAATAATGTTTTTTTCCTGCTCATACTACTGCATTTTAATATAGTTTACCATGTTTTTTAACCGTTCTAACTAGTGTTGAGCGATTATTATCGACAAAGTTGAAATCGGCACAGTTTTTTATGGTGATCGGATTTTTAGATTTATGCGATAATTTAGGTTAAAATCTGTGCATCATCTATTAAATTGCGCCTTTTACGGCGCTTCCTGTAATTTTGGCGGCCAGCAAATCAGATTACAGAATAGAGCAGGGTGAGATGTGTGTGGCGATGTCATTATTGGGATGTGTATTGGTTGCGATTGGCTGGAAAAATCACATGACCTCGTTTTACATAGAACAGCGTTCCCGTTCAGCCTCAGTGTCTCTCAGTGTCTCAGAGCAAAGGACGTGCGCTCTGCTTGTGTCCCCAAAAAGCTCAGCGAAATTATTATATTTCTTCACAGAGAAACCTCTACTATTAGCTGTGATCCTTACAATTTAGTTAGATTAGAGATTGGAAGATTTTATATAGTTAGGTAGAGAATTTTAAAGGGGCATCTACTGCTGTAAAGTCACGGGGGGGAGCGGAAGGGGAGCCCCTGCGGGCGAACACAGACAAGCTCTATAAAGAATACTGGATAAAGTTCACCAAGACTTAGTGTAGATATTGCAATAGCTTTATTATTAACAGTTTCTTAGTGAAATATTTCCTGGGTATTGGGCAGCCTGAACTTTTAGGATACACATCTTTTCTAGTAACTGCAGGTCTCTTTGTTAGATGCAAAACCCACATTTATTATCAGTAGTTAGCGATTTTGGGTTTGGGTATCGAGGGTCGAATCGATAGTCGGCCGCTACGTAAGGGGTTTTTCGATAGGAGCATCATATGAGCGATTTTCCCTT